>CM012439.1:36764617-37019617 GCA_003999625.1 Oryzias javanicus
GTTTATCATCCACGTCCAGGCACGCCTAACACGTTCTCTAGTGAGACTGTGGCACACCTTGTAGAATGTCCAGGGACAGCACCTGTGCTGTATATAGGGGCCAAATGAACTGTGGCGTGACCCAGCTGGTGTGTGCTGTGAGTCGGACCTTAAAGCACATTACTGAATTCTGAAATCTTTGCTCCCGGTCAGCTTCAGGATCGATTTTAAGGTTCTTTTATTGGTCTACTAGGCCTTACATGGTATTGGACCTTCATTTTTATCAGATCTACTTTTAGTTTATGACCCTCCCAGAACCCTCAGGTGCAGGTCTGCTGGTGGTCCCAAAAGTTAGAACTACAACCCACGGTGAGGCCACATTTAAGCACTGTGGACCAGCCGGCCTGAGGATGTGAGGGCTTCGTCCACTGTGGAGGTTTTTAAGAAAAAGCTTAAAACTCATCTTTTTAGTATAGCTTTTACCTAGTTTTTACATGCCTACATGTTTTTATTTTGATTTCATGTATGCATGTATATATACTTTTTTTTTTTTTTAATTTATTTCTGTGTACTTACGGGACGTGTACGTTGCTGGATTTTTAAGGTGTTATAATGTATACTTATTTTGTTTTATCTTACTTGTTTTACTGTTACTTATGTTACTGTGGAAAGCACTTTGAGATGCTTGGAAGTAGGAGAAGTGCTATATAAATAAAGTTGAATTTGAATGTTCTCCTGCTTGATTTCAAGTTCTACAACTAGGGCTGGGCGATATGGGATTTTTTATATCACGATATAGCTTTTTACATATTGCGCGATAACGATATTTATATTAGACTACTAAACTGTTTCTTCAGTTCCATTAAAAAAACAAAGCATTAAGTCTACAAATAAATTCTAATGTTTTCAGGGTTCATATAATAAAAATGTTTTAATATACTACAAATTATTTTTATTGTATTTAGTAGGGGTGTAACGGATCACAAAACACACGGCTTGGATCGTGTCACGACTTTAAGGTCATGGTTCTGATCATTTTTCAGATCAGTAACAGGTAAAAAAAACAACAAGAAAAAAGAAGATGAAAGCCTAAAATTACTTTTTAAAAAAAGTTAAAAATATATGTTTAATAAAAAGTACTTAAAAGCATTAACTCACACATTTTGAACTTTGAGCATAAACAAAACATGTATTTTCTGATTACATCTACATGTCTGGAGAGAGAAAGGAATGCTTCATATGCTATCCCACCAAATTAAACTGCAATTTTGAAATTAAACTTTCATTATTTTTGGTAATAATTGTTGTATTGAAACTAACTGTGGCAACATTTAAATATGTCAAATAAGTATTATTAACCGTAGGACATGTCCAGGTGACGCACTGCCATACCAGCGTTTTTTCTGGTTAATTTTGACCCTAATGGCTTGCCATACCTTTCCCTGGCAGCTCTTGCCAGCTGGGTGCAGGAGTGCGACAGCGGCCGCTCCTCAATGGAAGGTCTCCTGAACTCCGACATGGAGATGTGTACCGATGTTTTTATTCAGCTCTTCAAAATAAATCAATCTCTCGGTATCCGCGTTCTTCACGAAGAGTTCCAGAAAAGTTTTGACGGAAGCTTCTCCCACACTCAGCGGGGCGTCAGAGCGACAGACTTTCTAATGACCGACAAGCATCAAATCTGACGCTTGTTAAAACTAATACAGTATACAGTAATTTAATTTGATCCCAAATGTATTCGGCGTGGACAGACAATTGATTGTAATAAAGCGTGCGGGGCGCGAGGTGCGCAGCAACAGCGGGGGTTGCTGGTAGAAGTCGGCTCGTGCGCGTTTGTTTACCTTTCATGCAGACGAAGGACGCGGAGTGGAGTCCAAGAAATGACAGAAATGAGAGCTAAGAAACACAATAATTAGATACAAACACTTACTCGCCCTGTGGAGACTAACTAACTTTTACTCGTTAAAATAGGAGAAACTGTTCGCTAGCAATGTTATTTGCGGACCCTTCAAAATAAAAGTCTATCGCGATAGACTCATTCTTCTATCGAAAAAATGTTCTATCGCGATATCAATAATTATCGTTTTATCGCCCAGCCCTATCTACAACATTCCCTTTACAGGTGAAAAGAACAGGCCAGAATTTCCACTGAAAAGTTCCTCCAAGATCCAACCCAAATCAGGGTTCCGTTCCTAGTTTGGGTCCATGACTCTTCACGTTGCTGCTCAACTATGTCGCCACAATGGGTTCCAAACTTGGGTCTCCCTGTGCGGGTCCCCAGCCCGGTTGTGTCAGGAAGGCCATCCGCTGAAACGCTTCAGAGTACATATCTGTTCTTTTGGTTCTGTGTTTTCATGTATTTGGGGTGGTAAACGATACTGGAGAAAGTACAGAGACGTGTTATATTACTTATGTGAAGTTATTTTACAATGCCGTGTGTCATGGAGACAGAAATGGAGGTAAATGATCCAATCCATTCCTGCCATGGGATGAACATCACCAGCATGGAGCTTATAGCCTGAATGTTTACAGCACACTATTATTATTTTTTTTAATCTAAATCAGAAACTTCTCTACACATTAACTTAGAATGAAGATATTATCAGACATTCCCACCTTCATGTTCTTTATTTACTTTGGATCCTGTTTCACAATAAAAAAGGGTCGTAAAAGGACATGTGCCATGAAATTAAAAAATACCAATTCAGCCACATAGTTTATGACAGTTTAAGCAATAATGATCACAAAGAATCAATGGGGGTTTAGTGGAACCATTGACTGTACACGACAACTGGACTGAGTGAGTGGGATGTCATCCATGGAAAGTGGCTCTGAAGAAAACAACTGAATTCTTTTCTTTTGCCTTGCGTGTTGGAAACAGACGTCAGTAAGTGGTCCAAGTCGGTTTGAGTCCTCGTTTCTATGGCAACAACTCTCGCCAGTCAAGAGTCAGCTTGATGGAAGTCCGCTAACGGGATTCAAGAAATCTGTCAAACGTTTTGAAAGTTGAACGTCGGGGCGAGCAAGCTCCACCTACTTTTATAGAGGCGTCTGATTGGTCAGTTAATAACTTGAACTACAGAAAAAAAATATAAATTATCAAGACGATGTTGAAAAATATCCATCAGAGAGAGTAAGAATGGTTATTCTGACCAACTTTATGGGATTTTGGATTCTTGGAACCAACGGGTACTTCCTGTTTGGAACACTACTCAGTCCAGTTCTCATATACAGGCAATGGTTTACTTGCTTTGATCCTTCAGGATCTGGGTAGAGGGGCCCTAAAGACTTGGAAACATTTCTGAATGGAAAATTATGATAAACAAACTTTAAATTAGAGGCGACCTCATCCTCTGTGTTTCACAACAAACAGGTTTATAAACCGTCCACTTCCCTTTACCCCCCCCCCACCCCGCCCCCCTGCCCTCCGTCTTATACTCAAAGTGAGGTAATCCTGAAGCAACATCTGGAGCTCTGCTCCAGATTGTTTGTGTCTGCTTTAATGCCAGCTTTGGCCTGTATCAACATAGCAGGAGGGGGATTGAAATGCTGGATTTCACTCATTCAATCATTGCTGAGACACTTCAGATATATATGCCCCCCCCCCCCATAGACCCCTGATTAAATCAGCCAGCTGCAAAGGAAAACACACCGTCTGTTAGGTTAAGGTTTTCACCTCCGAATATAAAAATGGGATTTGGTTTATCCTAGATTTGAAGATTGTGTAAAAGAATACAAGGTTTAAGGTTTTTCACACAAAATAAGAAAAATTGAGAAGGAAACTAAACAAACACCCCCACCTGTTTTCAAAATAAGAGCATCAGAAGTCCCTCAACTCTTCACATCATGTAAACTGAATAAATAGAAATATTAATGAGAACTAAATAAAGCAAATAAACCACGAGTACACCAAGAAAAATCAACAAACTTAAAAAAATAAATAAATTAAAGTAAAAGAAAATTTTTTTTTACAAAAAACTTTATACAGTATCTCACAGTGAGTACCCTCAATTTTACACTTTGGCGATACGTCGATTTATTCTACTTTACAGAAGATGGACGCTGACTACCCCTCAATTTTACTACCATGTTTTTGGCGATTTATTGCGTCTATTTTGATTTATTTTGCAGAAAAAACAACTTTACACTGTTATACAAGATGGACGCTGACTACTTTTCATTTAGTCAAAAATTCATTTCGGCAGTGTTGTACCATGAAAAAGGTATAAATAAATATCTGCAAAAATGTAAAGGGTGTACTAACTTTTGTGAGATACTGCATATGAAAAAAAAAAATATCAAACCTAAAAAATACAAAAATAAATAAAAAATACTTGTATGAAAAATAGAAAATCAACAAACTTAAAAGATAAAAAAAATACAAATCAATATATAAAATAAAATAGAAAAATAAAACATAAAAGTTACAAAGCCGTGCCAATCTAAGAAGGGTAACTAAGTCATTTCTAATGGTGATCATTTTTTAATAAGAAATTTTAATCTTAAGCAGAACACATTTAGAATGGCCACCAGTCTTCCGAGTCTCTGATGATCAAACTTTTCTTTGTCCAGAGAAACGGTTGGCTCCAAAAGGTCGGAGCGCTTACGAAGTATTTTTTTTTTAAAGGAACGTTTTTACCACACATTTCACCAATCCAGCACCAACCGTGAAACTATTGGTCACAACTGCCTTTACCGGGGGTATGGGCAGTCTGCGGGTAAATAAATGGGCAAACGCAGGAGAGTAATATCAAGGTCGTAGACCACTCGGTGAGATCGTAGAGAAAAAAATATTCATGCACAATATCAGATGCTCATTACATGCAGAAGCATCTGATGAGTACGTACATAACAAGTACATGCAGTATTTTTACACAGTCCATAGAGGTCAGTCCTTGAACCTTACTAACAACTGGTGTAAGGCCATTGTACGTACATGACATTAGAATTACAAATACTTCATGGTACACGTGTTTGAGGTGGCAGTACGAGCCTTTAAAGGGGCCATACTATGATTTTCTTAAGCCTTTCAGAGGAAACTATATACATATATATGTTCATATATGACTCTAAAAAATAAATCATTTTTGAAATATCAGTTTTTTTTGTAGTCTTTTTATACCCAGAAGTAAAACGACTCGATCTATGAGGCTCCGCCTCTCGCTCCTTGTGGGTCTTAAAGGAGCCCCGCGTCTAAAGTAACAAACCCCTAATTGAGCTGGAACACAATTGGAAGATATACAATATTCTGCATCTAAAATGAATTTTTTTTGCTGATCAACTCTAGCTCCACGGAGGAATTAGTGTTAGACTGGGGGCGGTGCTGGCAGAGCAGATTCCTCCTGAAAGGGGCGGTCTTATCTTCGTGGGTATGGGAGGGGCTGCTGTTGGGGTTCTTTATAGAGAGGAATGAACAGTAAAATACACTTAAAAGCTCAAAAAGTAGAATTTTCATGGTCGGGCCGGTTTACAGCTTTTGAAAAACAAATACAGTGATGGTTTGTGTCAGGTGATCCCAATCAATCTATCTATAAAACAACCTTGTAGGAACTAAGATTACGTATAACTCAAATGTGAATCTCTGAACAGAAAAAGGTGTTAAATCCAGTCTAATGTAATGTAATTGCATTTTTGCGTACAGGCTAAACAGTTTGTCAACTGTCACTCCCAGATTGATTTAGAGGGTAATGGGAACGGGAGAGCAGGCAGCAAGGAAAAATGTTGCAGGAAACGCAATTCTTACAGCCGGACAACCAGTTTTCCTCATAATTCATGTGTTCTCGTAATCGCACAGCAGTTGTTAATAAATATTGTGTTTATTTGAGAGTGTGTTGCTCGTGTGTTTATGGCAGACTGCCCGGCTGTTTGTGCAGAAAAAAAAAAAAATCAAACACCTTTAACAAGCAGAGAAACGTTGAGCATCTGGATGTAAGATCAGTCCGACACTCCAACACCTGTGAAGGTGCCACCTGGACTAGTACACAAACACAACGACACAAACGCTGCCACCCGAGGAAGCATCTGGAGTTGGTGGAGAGGCCAGCCAGCCAGCCCCGCGTTCTGCATATGCTGTCATGTTTTCCAGGCGGTTGGACCTGGAAGGTTGACGAGCTCAGAATAAACCGATACCAAAATGGGAAACAAATGAAACACGAACCCTCAGATCAGGGGTTTCAAACTCAATCTCACAAGGGGCCAAAATCCAAAACACACCTTAGGTCACAGGATAAACATTTATTCACTCAAGAGCTAAATTTTTTAAACTATATAGCATCACCTGCGAATACTGTATTCTGAATTTGGCAGCTGAAGATGCTAGTGCTGATAGCTAAAAATGCAAAAGTTGATAGCTGAAATTATTGAAGCTAATAGATGAAAGAGCTGAAGCTGAAAGCCAGCTAAGGTATAAGCTAAATGCCAAATTAGTCTAAGAATCTTGGGTTAGCCAAACCAGCTAGCATGTAGATGAAGAAATAGTTAAAGTTTAGAAAGAGCCTAAAAAGGCTAGTGTGTAAATATTAGCCTATCCAAAAAAACATTAAAAAGTTTTTAAAAGCATAAGCTAGCCAAAACAGCTAGCATGTAGCTGAAATATTAGCTAAAATTAGCCTAAAAAAGCTTAGTAAATGTCAAAATATTCCAAAAAGCTAGCAGAATGGCAATTTTTTAAACTTTAAACTGTAACTTTTTAAAATAATTATGAACTATAAAATAGCACATTACCTGTGATAATCCTAGTGTGAATGCCACATTCTGAATTTGGCAGCTTAAGATGCTAGTGCTGATAGCTAAAAATGCTGAAGTTGACAGCTGAAATCACTGAAGCTAATAGATGATAACAGTGAAGCTGAAATCCAGCTTAAGTGTTAGCTAAATGCCAAATTAGTCTAAGAATCTTAAGTTAGCCAAAACAGCTAGCATGTAGATGAAGAAATAGCTAAAGTTTAAAACGGCTAGTGTGTAAATATTAGCCTAAATCCAAAAAAGCCTAAAAAAGATTTTAAAAAGCCTAAGTTAGCCAAAACAGCTAGCATGTAGCTGAAATATTAGCTAAACTCCAAAACTGCCTGAAAAAAAAAGCCTAAATAAGCCAAAACAGCTAGCATGTAGCTAAAATATAAAAATAGCATAAAAAAGCTTAGTAAATTCCAAAATATTCCAAAAAGCTAACAAATAGATGAAAACAGTGAAGCTCAAGGCCAGCTAAAGTGTTACCAAAATGCCAAATTAGTCTAAGAATCTTAGGTTTGTCAAAACAGCTAGCATGTAGATGAAGAAATAGCTAAAGTTTAAACAGCTAGTGTGTAAATATTAGCTTAAATCCAAAAAGCCTAAACAAGTTTTTAAAAAGCCTAAGTTAGCCAAACAGCTAGCACGTAGCTCTGAAATCTTAGCTAAAAAAAGCCTAAAATAAGCTTTGTGAATGCCAAAATATTCCAAAAAGCTAGCATAATGGCAATTTATAAAACTTTAAACTGTAACTTTTTAACATAATTATGAACTATAAAATAGCAGATTACCTGTGATAATGCTAGTGTGAATGCTTCTGAATTTGGCTGCTGAAGATGCTAGCGCTGATAGCTAAAAATGCTGAAGTTGATACCTGGAAATCACTGAAGCTAATAGATGAAAACAGTGAAGCTGAAAGCAAGCTAAAGTGTAAGCTAAATGCCAAATTAGTCAAAGAATCTTAAGTTAGCCAAAACAGCTAGCATGTAGATGAAGAAATAGCTAAAGTTTAAAACGGCTAGTGTGTAAATATTAGCCTAAATCCAAAAAAGCCTAAAAAAGATTTTAAAAAGCCTAAGTTAGCCAAAACAGCTAGCATGTAGCTGAAATATTAGCTAAACTCCAAAACTGCCTGAAAAAAAAAGCCTAAATAAGCCAAAACAGCTAGCATGTAGCTAAAATATAAATAGCATAAAAAGCTTAGTAAATTCCAAAATATTCCAAAAAGCTAACAAATAGATGAAAACAGTGAAGCTCAAGGCCAGCTAAAGTGTTACCAAAATGCCAAATTAGTCTAAGAATCTTAGGTTTGTCAAAACAGCTAGCATGTAGATGAAGAAATAGCTAAAGTTTAAACAGCTAGTGTGTAAATATTAGCTTAAATCCAAAAAGCCTAAACAAGTTTTTAAAAAGCCTAAGTTAGCCAAACAGCTAGCACGTAGCTCTGAAATCTTAGCTAAAAAAAGCCTAAAATAAGCTTTGTGAATGCCAAAACATTCCAAAAAGCTAGCAGAATGGCAATTTATAAAACTTTAAACTGTAACTTTTTAACATAATTATGAACTATAAAATAGCAGATTACCTGTGATAATGCTAGTGTGAATGCTTCTGAATTTGGCTGCTGAAGATGCTAGCGCTGATAGCTAAAAATGCTGAAGTTGATACCTGGAAATCACTGAAGCTAATAGATGAAAACAGTGAAGCTGAAAGCAAGCTAAAGTGTAAGCTAAATGCCAAATTAGTCAAAGAATCTTAAGTTAGCCAAAACAGCTAGCATGTAGATGAAGAAATAGCTAAAGTTTAAAACGGCTAGTGTGTAAATATTAGCCTAAATCCAAAAAAGCCTAAAAAAGATTTTAAAAAGCCTAAGTTAGCCAAAACAGCTAGCATGTAGCTGAAATATTAGCTAAACTCCAAAACTGCCTGAAAAAAAAAGCCTAAATAAGCCAAAACAGCTAGCATGTAGCTAAAATATAAAAATAGCATAAAAAAGCTTAGTAAATTCCAAAATATTCCAAAAAGCTAACAAATAGATGAAAACAGTGAAGCTCAAGGCCAGCTAAAGTGTTACCAAAATGCCAAATTAGTCTAAGAATCTTAGTTTGTCAAAACAGCTAGCATGTAGATGAAGAAGAAATAGCTAAAGTTTAAACAGCTAGTGTGTAAATATTAGCTTAAATCCAAAAAGCCTAAACAAGTTTTTAAAAAGCCTAAGTTAGCCAAACAGCTAGCACGTAGCTCTGAAATCTTAGCTAAAAAAAGCCTAAAATAAGCTTTGTGAATGCCAAAATATTCCAAAAAGCTAGCAGAATGGCAATTTATAAAACTTTAAACTGTAACTTTTTAACATAATTATGAACTATAAAATAGCAGATTACCTGTGATAATGCTAGTGTGAATGCTTCTGAATTTGGCTGCTGAAGATGCTAGCGCTGATAGCTAAAAATGCTGAAGTTGATACCTGGAAATCACTGAAGCTAATAGATGAAAACAGTGAAGCTGAAAGCAAGCTAAAGTGTAAGCTAAATGCCAAATTAGTCAAAGAATCTTAGGTTAGCCAAAACAGCTAGCATGTAGATAAAGAAATAGCTAAAGTTTAGAAAGAGCCTAAAAAGGCTAGTGTGTAAATATTAGCCTAAATCCAAAAAAGTCTAAAAAAGGTTTTAAAAAGCCTGAGTTAGCCAAAACAGCTAGCATGTAGCTGAGATATTAGCTAAAAATAGCCTAAAAAAGCTTAATAAATGCCAAAATATTCCAAAAAGCTAGCAGAAGGGCAATTTATAAAAACTTTAAACTGTAACTTTTTAACATAATTATGGACTACAAAATAGCACATTACCTGTGATAATGCTAGTGTGAATGCTGTATTTTGAATTTGGTAACTGAAGATGCTAGTGCTAATAGCTAAAATGCTGAAGTTGATACCTGAAAATCACTGAAGCTAATAGATGAAAATAGTGAAGCTGAACGCCAGATAATGTATAAGCTAAATGCCAAATTAGTCTAAGAATCTTAGGTTAGCCAAAACAGCTATAGCATGAGGCTGAAGAAATAGCTAAATTTTAAAATAGCCGAATAAACTGAAAAAAGCCTAAATTAACCGTAAAAATCTTTGTAAATGCCAAAATTGTCCAAAAAGCTAAACAGAATGGCAATTTTAAAACTTTAAATCATAACTTTAACATAAATATGGATTATAAAAAGGCAGGAATAGAGACAGAATAGATCAACTTAAACGTTTGACTGTCTATAAAAATAGATTTGATTAAAATTATCCAAGTTAGAAAAAAGCGGAAGATAACATCGGGCCATTAAATAACAACAAAATAAAATTATCCGGAGGGCCGGATGTAATTCCCTGGAAGGCCGGATCCGGCCCTCGGGCCTTGACTTGAAAAACAACAAGTATGGTATTCGGTGCAGCTGCTTTCTCAGATCCAGACGTCTTTGACATGCTCTCAAGCATTCACTACCACTGATGGATATTGATGAAACACTTTCAGCGTGGAGTCAGAGCCAGGAGCAATTAAACGGGAAATTGGAATCCGTGGAGGTTAGACGGACGTTACATAATCTTCCCTATTGATTTTCATCAAAATAATAGAAAAAAAGGACGTGTTCCGTAACAATTTTACCAGAAGAGTTTGCAATGAAGCTGTCAAACTACCTGTGGGTGCCACATTTAACTTTTTGACAGTTCCAGCCTGTTAATCCAAAGAGACGTGTGCTCCAGAAACTAAAGATAACCCCGGGGAGCTCAGTGTGCCATCAAGTGCTGCTTCTGTCGTTTGACGCCGCGCATTCTGCTGCACAGTGTACGGCAAGATTGCTCGAAGGCATAAAAAGGAAGATGTACTGCTCCCTCAGCAGAAATAGATCACAAGTGCCAACATTCTGTTTATAACGAGGAGCTGTTGCTTTTCAGAACTGTTTGCACAGTTTTCGCTGAAATTATTTGGGCAAACTTTTTTGTTTGCGATGATGCAACCTCATTAATGTGGAAAGTTTACCAGCAGATCGTTGTAATCAGCTTTTCCTCATCATTCTGATAGATAAAAACTCTGTTTCTGCCCCCCATCTCCTTATTTTCATTGCAGAAACGCTTCCGTCGCCACGGCACCCCCCTCCATCTCCTCCTCTCATACTCATTCATCGCTCTGCTGAGGCGGGCGACTTCAATCTAAGTTACAGCTTCTCAATCAGGCCCTGCCTCTGGCCAGAAGAATTACTGTGATTGCATCCTCGGCGGAAGGATACGCCTGCTCACTGATGCTCACGCCGCGGAGAGGCTCCTGGAAAAGCCTCGTTTAAACGGGCAATTGTAGAAGGCTATTATCTTTAAGTAAAGTTACTAAAGATTGGAAATGAAAAGCACCAACAGAACGGGGCAGAATTGCTTTTTTGTGTTTCGGTTACACATAAAAAAAAGCAAACAGTGTTAATTGCATCTTTCTGCAGAAGCTTTGAATCGCTCGGATTAAACTCCTGACTGGCTGAATAAGTGGATCCTCAGCTATTTGCAGTCTGCTCGAGTGTCCTTTTATGCCATTTTAATTTTGTGCACACACCTGAACTGGCAGGCTGCCCCGCCGGGGTCAGAGTAGAGGGAGATGAAGACAGGAGGTCAGGGCAGAAAAAAAAAAAAAATCAAGGAACTGTCCGGAAGCGGTTTGAGTGATGATAAATTAGTGTTTATCTTATTAAAGTATCAGAGGATCCAGATGCAGGAAATAGAAACTGATTAAAAACTTAAAAAGGTGACACAAATCTGAATTCGCAACACAAATTTGCGTGGCCCCACCTGTCAAAGAAAGAGTACGTGGTCGCATGTATGTAGGAGGAGCAACCAGCCAATGTGTTAAGCCTGACATGCAGCGGTGTCAATATGTCACTTACAATGTATGGAAGTTGAGAAATCAGGTTTATCTATTGTAAATCTTTCTATAATTTAATCGGTAATCGTATCTTTTTGTCTGGTTTATGAGATTATTCAAATATTTCCCCGTCATCGGGAGCTTCTATCTCACTCCGAGGACTGAGGATGACAGCCGCTTCCGGGGTGTTTCTGTGACTCTGTGACTGAGTTTGAAGGCTGTCCCCAAGAGGAGAAAAAAAAAAACGTTTCATCTCGATGAACGTATGAAAAATGTCAGGAAGTTCAGGAAGCCCGAGCAGGCAGCCCCCGCACCCTGCAGCGGCTGTCTGTCTGCCGGTGGATTTAGCGAGCGAGCTCCGCTGGACTAAAGGATGCTAGGTGACTGCAACCAGAGAGCCACCGCGGTAGACTAGCGATCTGCCCGGGATGTTTCTCTTCTTCACCCCCCCTGATAACTGCCCCAGTGAGTTGAGGAATAAGATGGAAGTTTAGGACAAAAACACTCAAATTACTTGAAAAACGTCACATGATCAGAGCTGAGCTTCTGATTGGTAGATGTGATTCAGATATTCACATTTTATCGAATCTAATTCGTCCCTGGCCGCTCAAATGAAGCTGCTGCCCGACCTCCACGCGTCGCGGGATTTCAGATCGCCTCAATTCGCGTCAGTACCTTTGACTTAACATTGAAACTGGTCGCTTCCTCCCGACCTTTAAGGTCAAAACAAGTTTAGAAGACAAGAAATCTGACAAAGCACATTCTTGACTTAATCTTCAATTATACATAAATATTCAAGTTTTTTTCCTTTTAAGCTAATATTCTGAATTTATTGGTATGTTGTGAATTGTGACATGAAAAACTGAGGATTATAGAACCCACAGCATCAGATTTCTTTTTTAATGTCTTATTTTTCAGATTTTTTTTAGCCACTGTCAACTTCTACTACCTAAAATGAAAATAAAAAACTTTAAGAAAAATGTACTTCAGCTCAAATATTTACTGTCAGATGACAGAACTTCACAGAACACAAACAGCAGCAGAAGAAAAATCAAAGTAAAAATTTGGGCATGACAAAGTGAGATTTCAGTTTCAAGAAACGTGAAAATATCAAAGCAAGAAGATGTGAGCAGTGAGAGTTTAAGGAAGACTGAGACAACGACTTGACAAGAGGCAGGTGTGACTCCTGAACCAGGATCAGGTGTGAACAGTTAGATACGTCTGATGCTGAAGCAGTTTACTCTAATAGCTGAAAAATGGTCTGAGAAAAAAGAAAAACAAAAGGACGAGCCGGAACGTCATGAACATTTTGAAAACAAGATTGAATTTAAAGTGCACAAAGTTTTTGAAATTATTTTTTAATGGGCCTGAAAAATCGCATAAATTGCGTAAAATCTTAAAAAATGTAAAATATGTCATTATGGTTTTTTTTAAGAAATTATTGTTTTATTTACAGCGTATATTGATAAAATATTTAAAAATGTAAATATATAAGATTATAGCCTTTAGAAGCTAATTTCCATCTTTAGTCCCTTTAAAGAAGTTGATGGTCTCTAGTAAAAGAACAAATTAAATCAATACAGAAAGGTTAAAAACAACAGATGGAGTTGTCAATTTAAAAAAAGACACTTCTTTTAAAAAAAAAAAGCTTTTAACTAAATTGGCTTTTACTCTGTTTTATCTGTTTGTCCTGTATTGTCCTTGCTTTACTCTAGAAAGCACTTTGTGAGAAAAGTAATCTACAAAAAAGGTTACAGAAAGTAGCAGCAAAATCGCAACAGAAAAGGTCAAATGATCCAAATTTGGATCTAAATGTACAATTAAAAGATAAATCGGGAAAGATAATGTCTTGGTAAATTAATACTACCTGAGCTGTTGTGTAAAAATACCCAAATACTGACAATAAAGTTATATGTACAGATAGGAGTACGGATTTATCCCGTTCTAGTCGTTCTGCGGCAGGAATGCAATAAAAATATCAAACTGTGAGAGAATCTCAGGTTTTAAAAGACATTAAATGTTCAACAGTCAGGGTTGTTCAAGGTTGTTAGGAATGTTCAGGGTATTTAACTAGCAGTTCATTATCACTTTTTTTAAAGCCCACCCTTACTTCCCAACATTCTTTCGTGCTAGCTTACAGCCTCTCACTACTCCAAGCTAACATTAGCGGTGCAACAAAAATAAACGATATTGGAGCTATCCAGCTGTACAGTTTTGAACCAAACGCCAGCTTGGATGAGGAAAACAAGACGTACATGGATCTAGTGCAGTAAAAGAGCCATTTGGGCTTGTTTTCTAGTGATCAAAACCTAGAAGGAGCCGTATTGACTTATGTTAGCCTTTAAGAAATTTGGATTTTCATACATAACCTTCTTTTTGTTGTTTTTAATAAATATGAATGTATACTTTTGTCACAAAAATGCAAAAAAAAATATAAAAATAAACTAGCATCCCTTAAAAAGATATTTTTTTTACGTTTTTAACTTTAGTAGCAAAAAAACAAGCTTGTTGCTTAATTACTAGCTGAACTTCAAATGAGCATAACATTTCCATGTAAATTAAATCATCTAAAAATTGTAGCATGTTGCTGAAATAAAAGCTAAAATCAAAATTAGCCTAAAACATCAAGTAGATAATAAATTAACTAAAAATGTTAGCATATTGCTAAAATATTAGCAAACTCCAAATTAGCATAAAAAACTAATTAGAGAACAAATCCGCCAAAAAAAAAGCTAGCTTGTTGCTTAAATACTAGCTAAACTCCCAAAATAGCCTCAAATTCTTCAGTAAGCTAACTTAGTCAAAAACGTTTGCATGTTGCTAAAATAGAAGTTAAATTCTTAATTATTCACAAAAATTAAATGGATAACAAATTAGCTGAAAACATCAGCATTTTACTAAAATATTAGTAATTAGCTAATCCTCAGTAAACTAATTTAGCAAAAACGTTAGCATGTAGCAAAAATAGAAGCTAAAACTCTAAATTATCTTAAAAACTCCACTAGAAAACAAATTAGCCAAAAACATTAGCACGTTGCTAAAACAATAGCTAATCTCCAATTTTTTAGAAAATTACTATTATTTCATTTTTCTCCAGCCAAAGAGCCACCATGGAGAGATAAAAGAGCCACATGTGGCTCTGGAGCTGCAGGTTGTAGACCCCTGATCTAGTGGGAGCAGAGCAGGGAGCTTGTTGTAGTAGTTTCTCCATCACACCTACAAGCTTTTTTAAATTGTAATTTTGCTCCTAATTCAGAATGATTTGGAAAAATAAATAATTATACCTTTAATTTTAAGCTGAACTTTCCTTATGTACTACGATGGAGTATTAGGGTCACTTTATAAAGAAAATGTTATTTTTAAAATTAAATTAATAAAGTCGAATATTTATAACTTTAAAGGTTGTAGGCTAAATTTATGACTTTTAATCTTGTAAATTTACGAGATTAAAAGTTGTAAATTAATGAGAAAAGAACTGAAGTTGTTTGTTTATCAGAGCCGTGCTCGAAGATGAAAGAGGTGGATCATCTTGTAAAGATTTATTACCAGATCGGTGGTAAAAGCAAAGAAATTCTGAACCTTTTGGATTCAAAATGAAATTATCAGTGAAGCTGACTTCTCAGGTTGAAGTGGAGGGTTTCATATGTAAAAAAATAAAGATCTCAGAAAAGCATGTTCACTTTATTTCGCTCCACATACCCAGAAGCCCTTTCACCTCCTCACGTCATGTCTCTGTCATGCGCAGAAACCACAGGAGAATGTAAACAGTTCTCCAGGCGCTCCTTTCTCCAAATGAAACATCTCCTTTCGACACAAAACAACAATGAAAAATGACAGTAATCTGTTCTGTTAGCTCAAGAACATTAAAAATTATGAAAAACTAGACATCTTCAGACGGAAGCATCACAGAGAAATGACAGGAAGTGGACAGCTGAAGGTTATCGACTGTTTCATCAACGGGATCTGCAGAGATCCTGCAATCCACCATCAATGAATAAAACATGAATAAACTGCAAATAAAACAATGAAAGCTTCTAAACATCTGTAACGTTTAAAACATTCAGTTTACCTGTTAAAATCCAAAACGCTTTTCAAAGTTTAGTCGGTCTGCTTCTGCTCTCGACGCTCATTCCCTGGACTGTGGCTCCCTTTCACTTATATACATTTACGAGAAAAAAACGTGTAAATTTATGAGTTTTAATCTCGTAAAATTACAAGGAAAAACTCGTAAATTTACAAGATTAAAACTCATAAATTTACGAGTTTTTCTCGTAAATTTACGAGATTTAAAGTCTTAATTTTACGAGGAAAAAAACTCGTAATATTACATTTTATTTTTTTTTTGATGGCCCTAATACTCGTAATCCATGTCCTCCATCATCAGAAAAATGAGTAAAAAAACAGGATAGTGGGGGTTCAGCAGACAGCCAATCAGATTTGAGTATTCATGGTATAATCAGAGTTGGATTTTTAAGACCGTCTGATTTCCAACACATAAGAAAACAATCCGAGTGTAAATGAGTAAAGACGCCACTAAGTACACATCTAGTCAGTTAATCTGTATGTTTTACAATGTGTTTGGATTTATTCTGCATTGTCTTGTTGTTTTGTCATGCTGAGGAATGCAGACAGATAGTCGGGTAGCAACCAGCCTCTGTTTGGACCACTAACTCAAATCACTGGGGTGATGGACAGACAAACACACGGCGACATGCGAGCGTGCAGGCACAGGGCCGGGTGGCAGATTTATGGGGCTATTTATCGTGCCAGTCAGCCGACCGTCCGGTCCTTATCTATTCCTGTCATGCAGCTGCGTCGGCGTGGATTAAACCTCTTTCCTGGATAATGCGCATCCCTCTTAATGAGAGCAGATGTTACTCAAGTATAACTTGAAGATTGAACTGGAGTTCTCCTCTGCAGCTGGACAAACTATGCATGGGAAATTGTCTTTGTTGGGCTCCCTGGGGGCACAGCTGGCTACAAGAAGCATATTGCTCCGTCTGGTCTGTGACCTTTTCTGAGGCCTTTCTCTTTACCACTCTGCTTTTCATTTGGTGAGCTGCAGCAAGTCCAGCAAGTTTGAGGATTCACGAAAAAGAATAGAAAGATGAACTAAAAAAAGTTTCATTACCTGCGATAATGCTAGTGTAAATGCTGAAAGCAGTCGCTGAAGATGCTAAAAACTTTACTTTAAATGCTGCAGGGATTTACTGACTGAAAAAGTCAGTTAAAGACAGAAAATTTCATTAGAATCTGTAAAATCGATAGTAAAATTGCTTAAAAATCCCTAATAAATGCCACTTATAAAAAAAAAAAAAAAATTAAGTGTGTTGCTTAAGTATGAGCTTAATCCAAAAACCTTAGCAGATGCCAAAATAGCCAAAAAAGCTAGCTTGTTGCTTAAATACTAAAAACTCTAAAATAGCCTAAATTAGAATTGGTCCTAAAAGTTAGCCTAAAAGTTGCTAAGATAAAAGCTAGACAATAAATGAGCCTAAAAAAGTCTCAGTAAATGACAATTAGCCAAAAACGTTAGCATGTTGCTAAAATACAAGCTCTAAATGAGCCTATAAAGACCTTAATAGATGACAAATTAGCCACAAACGTTAGCCTGTTGCTAAAATAGAAGCTCTAAATTAGCCTATAAAGACCTTAGTAGATGACAAATTTGCCAAAAAAGTTAGCATGTTGTAAAACAGAAGCTAAACTCTTAAGTAGCCTAAAAGACCCCATAACAAATTAGCCAAAAAGATTAGCATATTGCTCTAAATTAGCCTATAAAGATCTTAGTAGATGACAAATTAGACACAAATGCTAGCCTGTTGCTAAAATAGAAGCTCTAAATTAGCCTAGAAAGACCTTAGTAGATGACAAATTAGCCACAAACGTTAGCCTGTTGCTAAAATAGAAGCTCTAAATTAGCCTAAAAAGACCTTAGTAGATGACAAATTAGCCACAAACGTTAGCCTATTGCTAAAATAGAAGCTCTAAATTAGCCTATAAAGACCTTAGTAGATGACAAATTAGCCAAAAACGTTAGCATGTTGCTAAAATAGAAGCTCTAAATAGCCTATAAAGACCTTAGTGGATGACAAATTAGCCACAAATGTTAGCATGTTGTAAAACAGAAGCTAAACTCTTAAGTAGCCTAAAAGACCCCTTAACAAATTAGCCAAAAACGTTAGCATGTTGCTAAAATAGAAGCTCTAAATTAGCCTAGAAAGACCTTAGTAGATGACAAATTAGCCACAAACGTTAGCCTGTTGCTAAAATAGAAGCTCTAAATTAGCCTAGAAAGACCTTAGTAGATGACAAATTAGCCACAAACGTTAGCCTATTGCTAAAATAGAAGCTCTAAATTAGCCTATAAAGACCTAAGTAGATGACAAATTTGCCAAAAACGTTAGCATGTTGTAAAACAGAAGCTAAACTCTTAAGTAGCCTAAAAGACCCCATAACAAATTAGCCAAAAAGATTAGCATATTGCTCTAAATTAATTTGTCATCTACTAAGATCTTTATAGGCTAGACACAAATGCTAGCCTGTTGCTAAAATAGAAGCTCTAAATTAGCCTAGAAAGACCTTAGTAGATGACAAATTAGCCACAAACGTTAGCCTATTGCTAAAATAGAAGCTCTAAATTAGCGTATAAAGACCTTAGTAGATGACAAATTAGCCACAAACGTTAGCCTATTGCTAAAATAGAAGCTCTAAATTAGCCTATAAAGACCTAAGTAGATGACAAATTTGCCAAAAACGTTAGCCTATTGCTAAAATAGAAGCTCTAAATTAGCCTATAAAGACCTAAGTAGATGACAAATTAGCCACAAACGTTAGCCTGTTGCTAAAATAGAAGCTAAACTCTTGAGTAGCCTAAAATACCCCATAACAAATTAGCCAAAAAGGTTAGCATGTTGCTAAAATAGAAGCTCTAAATTAGCCTAAAAAGACCTTAGTAGATGACAAATTAGCCACAAACGTTAGCCTATTGCTAAAATAGAAGCTCTAAATTAGCCTATAAAGACCTAAGTAGATGACAAATTTGCCAAAAACGTTAGCATGTTGTAAAACAGAAGCTAAACTCTTAAGTAGCCTAAAAGACCCCATAACAAATTAGCCAAAAAGATTAGCATATTGCTCTAAATTAGCCTATAAAGATCTTAGTAGATGACAAATTAGACACAAATGCTAGCCTGTTGCTAAAATAGAAGCTCTAAATTAGCCTGTAAAGACCTTAGTAGATGACAAATTAGCCACAAACGTTAGAATGTTGTAAAACAGAAGCTAAACTCTTAAGTAGCCTAAAATACCCCATAACAAATTAGCCAAAAAGGTTAGCCTGTTGCTAAAATAGAAGCTCTAAATTAGCCTATAAAAACCTTAGCAGATGACAAATTAGCCACAAATGTTAGCATGTTGCTAAAATAGAAGCTCTAAATAGCCTATAAAGACCTTAGTAGATGACAAATTAGCCACAAATGTTAGCATGTTGCTAAAATAGAAGCTCTAAATAGCATATAAAGACCTTAGTAGATGACAAATTAGCTAAAAACGTTAGCATGTTGCTAAAATATTTAATAAACTCCAAATGTTTTAAAAATCACCATAAAAGATGAAAACGTCGCCCAATAAGGGCTTGTTGCAACTTAGGTTTTGAAATTTGAAAACTTCCCCAATCATTTCGTATGGGGGATATTTACCTCAATATTCCATAACTTATAAAGTTTATGAACACCAAAACAAGCCGACCGTTTTGACACCAAGATTACTGAAATATTGGAAAGTTTGATGGAGCTTTTGACGTAAGTGAACGCTCAATAAACAAAAATCAGACAAAGAACAATCCCATAATTCTCCACCAGCTCCTGAGCCGACGGGACTTGAGGTTTTAAAATTTAAAATAACTACTTTAAAATATCTATGCTGTGTGGTAGTAATAGGCCTTGTAATGAATTTAGACCTCATGGTTGGGGGTCTGGTGGGAGCTCCACCAGAGCAGTTAGAGTGGAGTCAATGCTTCGCAGGACATGAGATACTGCTGTGGTTTGTGTTTGCAGTGTCTGTTTGTGTGGCCGGGGCCTGTTTGAACGCCTGTGATGTTTTCCTGCTGGATGTGAGTCAGATGTGTCACACAGTGGCAGAGACGCAGCAGAAAACTCGGCATAACAAGCCGCTTCTCACTCCACGCTGGTGTAAGGGGAGTTTTTGAAAGGCGTGCATAAATATTTCTTTTTGATTCTTTTTTTGTCTTAGTGAAACAACCTGCTTTGACAAATGGAGGTCTCTGGATTTTCCTCCCCTTCTTTCTGCGAGGACCGCTTTCTCTTCCTCAGATGTCCTAAAAAAAACATAAAAAAACATAAAAATACAACATTCATTTACAATTTTTCAGCGTTTACATCTCAGCCTGAAAAAAAGACACAAAAAACTGCAACACTGGACTAAATTTTCATATTCTAGTTATTCAAAAGCTGATTTTTTTGCTTCCTAGGATGCACGAAACCGTATAAAAGAGGTTCTGGGAAAGAAATACAAGTTATTCAAAATCAATCTGTCAATCAGATCCGGGTAATTCTATCGGGCCCTCCAGATCATTTTATTGTTATTAATGATGTTATCTTGCTCTCATTTCTAACTCATATAATTTTGACAAATATATTCTTTTAGAGAGTAAAATATTGAAAGTCATTTAAATTCAAGCTGATTTATTCTGGAATAATATTCCTGCCTTTTTTAATTCATTATGTTAAAAAGCTACAGTTTTAAATTTTTAAAAATTGTCATTCTGATAGTTTTTTTCTGAATATTTTGGTATTTATTAAGAATTTTTAGGCTATTTTGGAATTCAGCTAATATTTCAGCTACATGCTAGCTGTTTTGGCTAATTTAGACTTAAAACATTTTTTAGACTGGAGTTAGGATAATATTTACACACAAACTGTTTTGGTTACTTTCGCCTTTTTTCAGTTTTTTGATGATATTTTAAAGTTTACTTTTTTTTCAGCTACATGCTAGCTGTTTTGGCTAACCTAAGTTTTTTATTCTTTAGGCTAATTTGGCATTTAACTATTATCTTAGCTGGCTATTAGCTTTAATGATTTCAGCTATCAGCTTCAGTGTTTTTTGCTCTCATTTTCAGCATCTTCAGCTATCAGCACTAGAATCTTCAGCGGACAAATTCCGCTTACAGGATTCCCACTAGCATTATCTCAGGTAAAGCTATATATCTAGATTATGATATAAGATCATAATTGTGTTAAAAAGTTATGGTTTAAAGTAGTAAAAATGTATTTTTAGAACGTTCAATAAATGTTTACGACTTAATTTGAAAATGACTTAATTTCAGCTCCGACTAAATGAAGCCGATTTTTTCACCAGGTGGAACCAGATTTAGTCAGTGAGCAGTGATTGGTCCGAGTTGGTTTGAGTCACCGTTTCTATGGCAACTACTAAAGCACTATGAAAAATCCTATATAAATCAATTGAACTCTCTTGCTAATCAGGAGTGAACTTATTAGAAAGCTGCATCTCTATTACTTGAAAAGGCTCTCCACAAAATCTGGCATTCAAACGTTTCAAACACAGACTTTTATTGGTGCTCTGATTGGTTGGATTATAACTTAGATAACGTGCACTACAGAAAAAAAAATACTATCAAAAAGGAAAATTTGCAAGAATATTTTAAAAACTGGTTACAAAAAGACCTGTAGAATCTCTAGATTTTGGCTTCTTGGAGCCGGTGGCTACTTCCTGTTTGGAACTTGAGGGGGAGGGGCTACTCAGTCCCAGTTCTCCTATAGAGTTAATGGTTCAATCATATTCAGTACTGTTTGTGTCCTTTAAAAAATGTGGTGCTTTGTATTCTTTTCAGTTTTGCTGTTCAGTTTTAGCCAATCGCATCACTTTTTCGGCAATTGTGGGCGGGCTTAAAGAAAGTTGGGTGGAGTTTCAGCCAAAACGCTAAAGGCAGAGTGAGAAAAAGTTTGTCCATACGTCACAGCAAACCATTTAATTTGGAAATTTGATGGATAAGAGACTGAAAATTGATGATGAGCGCTGAATTATTATTATTTTTTATTGATTTGACTCACTGGAACCATTTTAAATGTACCAGTTCCAAACAGAGTCCAACCTAATCACCTCACCATGCGGCTGTTATTCAAAATACTTGGAAACTAAATGTACACATGTTTATCACTTTGCTTTGGGATGCAAAAAGGTTTTTTAGTTTGCACTTACATGTTCTTCTTTTTTTTGCAGTTTGCACCCGTTCTGTTGGGCAACACTGTCTGCTTTGTGTACATTTTTTTCCAGAGTGATGGTCGGTCAAACACAGAGGGGCGGAGGTTAAATCTTCAAAAGCAGCACATTTATGAAAACATTTAAACAAAAAGACCCAAAACACTAAGATGGATCAATTTAAAGAATCATTTTGACAGAGAAAACCAGCACAAACATTGGATTTAACGAATTAAATTCATTGTCCAAAATATGAACCAGGAAGTTCATAAGCATGCGTGTTCTAATGTTCTTTAAAGTCATAAACTACAAATACACACATGCTGTGTTGTAACAATTTTACATAACAAACACGTTTTCTGTGGAATTTACTCAAAGTAAAGGGCATCATATACAGAAGAAAACTCTGTTTTAGTCAAGAAAGCTTTACAAAAGGAAAAAAGAGACATTGGACTGAAGGTATTGAAGGTTTTTTCTCTTTTAACTCGCACAAAAAAACTTTTAGCAATAATCACAGATCATTGATGCACGTTCTATTTCACTCATGTCTCTAACGCCCCATTTATACTGGACGCGAAAGCGCCGCAAAGCGCCGCGGAACGGAGTCCGCTTCCATTCGGCGCCCTTGTTATCCTATGGCGTCATTCACACAAGGCGCGGAGCGGCACGGCGCGGAGAGCCCGCGCGGTGCAGCGGATCGTTTCCGCGTCTGACCTATTTTGTGCGCGAGCCGCGAGCGTTCCGCGTCAATTCTGGCCGGAAGTTGCATCAAGATACATGAGAAAATCCGGTTTCTTTTCAAAATATAACCAGTTTTTCACAATAAAATGCCGCGATTGACAAATGTGATCATGTTTTTGTATCTAAACAGGCGGTAGACACAGATATAAACATACAATCACATCACAAACGTGCGCGCGAGCACAGAGACACACAAAACAGACACGAGCGCGCACAGATCAACGCAGTGAGCAGACTCCGGAGCGAGTGGGCGGAGCTGCGGGATTTTGGGAGAGAAAAAAGAGATGCAGAGAGCTGCTCCTCTTAGCAGAAATATGGGTTAATAATTGTAGTTTATTAATTTACCCACACACAGACACCTGCGAGCGCGTGCGCACAGACATACACAAAACAGAGATGCACACGCGCGCGCACACAGATCAGTACAGTGGGCCGACAGAGCAGGTGGGGTTTTGAGAGAGCAGTTTTTCTTAGCAGGAACATGGGTTAATGTCTTTATAGGCTATGAAATTATCAACCATGATGGCAAAAACAAAAAAAACTCTAGCAGAAGCGCCTGTGGACCGCCGCGGAAAAATGCCCGTCTGGTGTGAACAACAGAGCGGAGTGGAAGCGGCGCGGACTCCGCTTCGCGGCGCTTCCGCGTCCAGTGTGACCCCGGCGTTACGCCCCATTTACACTGGATGCGAAAGCGCCGCGAAGCGGCGCGGAACGGAGTCCGCTTCCATTCGGCGCCCTTGTTATCCTATGGCGTCATTCACACAAGGCGCAGAGTGGCGTGGAGGGCCCGCGCGGTGCAGCGGATCGTTTCCGCGTCTGACCTATTTTGTGCGCGAGCCGCGAGGGTCCAGTGCGACCCCGGTGTAAGATGTTTGCAAAATAAGCGGTGATGATTTTCTACAGCCTGAATTATTATCTGGATGTTTTAAGAAAAGCAGCAGAGACAATTTCCTTAACAACTGAATGAAACTTTATTTATATATATAATATTATATATTATTAAGACAGATACAATAAAAAAAAGTCTCTTCTTTGTCTGAGACTCATAAGACAAAGATATTGGAACCAAAATAAAAAAGGAGCAAAAAGAATCTCACACAGGTTATTCGTTGAATTTCAAATCTAAAGTTACTTTTTATCTTTTATAAATAAAAATAAAATAAAAAAAAATATTTCTTTAAATAATGGAAAATGAATCAATAACTTAAATTTGAACTGAAGTATTTTCCCCCTTTTTAGATTTATATATGATATGACTTTTATTAAAACACTTTTAAGCTCCAGTTTTATTTTTACAAGTCATTTTACCAAGAGTTCACACCATACATTTAATAAATATTTTACATCCATTATCAGCTAAAAACACATCAAAATATGGATTATTTTACCAAGTTAATCCATCTATTTAATAAAATTAGAAATATATTCAAATATTATTCAACCTAATTGAATAATTTCTCAAAAACAATGTTTTTAAAACTCTCCTTGACCATTAAAATAGCCCTTTTCCATTGATGTGAGAAAAGCTTTATTCCCTTGCAGTGACCTAAATGTCTGAATATTTTGAGACTGCAGGAAAGCCACCACACCACACAGCGCATAGTTTCTAAAGTTCACATCTCCTTGGAATACTCCCCTCCTCATAAATAAAACGTTTGAGTCTTTACTGGTAAAGGATTTTCTCAGCCTTATATTTAAGCTCTAGTAAAAACTACTCAATGGGTTGGATCTTTTTTAGACAAGTATATCTAGATTCCCCTGGTGTCCAATAACAACAAGTGTTTTGGTTAAAATCAGAAAAAAAACGACATTATTTTCAATCAATCAAACTTTATTTGTTGAGCGCTTTTCATGTACTTCTGTACAGCCCAAAGTGCTTTACAAGTTAAAAGAAAACATATTTCAGCAAAATAGATCAGAAATATCCACCTCATCAAGACAAAAACAGCATAAAAACACATAAAATCAAGACATCATATGAAAAACTTGTGACAAAACTAGCATCATCATTGAAATAACAAAATATTAAAACAATAATAAACCCTAAAAGTTCAAAGTGAATCATTAAAAACTTTACTAAAAAGGTAGGTTTTTAATTTGTTTTTAAAGATCTCCACAGATGTAGCAGCAGGGCTATTCCACAGGCGAGCGCCTAGACACTGAAAGGAAGCCTCACCATAGGTCTTGGTCTTAGTTCTAGGGACAGTTAATATAGTGGAGCCTGAGAATCAGAGAGCTCTTGGTGGTTCGTAAGGACTTAGGAGATCTAATACATAAAGGACCTAAACCATTGAGACATTTAAAAACTAAAAGAAGAATTTTAAAATCTATCCTAAAACTGACAGGGAGCCAGTGCAGGGACTTCAGGACAGGAGTGATATGGTCTCTTCTTCTGGTGTTGGTTAGGAGACGCGCAGCTGAATTTTGAATCAGTTGCAACTTATGAACAGACTGTTAAAATAGCATTACAATAATCAAGTCTCGAACTTATAAAAGTGTGGATTAAAATCTCAGCACTAGATCTTGAGAGGAAGGGCACTACCTTGGTAATATTTTTTAAGTGAAAGAATGCAGTTTTCGTTACATTTAAAATATGCTGCTTAAAATTGAGATCTGCATCAAACACAACTCCAAGGTTTTTTGCTGAGTTTGTCACGTCCATGCCAAAGTTTTGACATTTCAGTCTGACTCTCTCTCTGTCAGCTTCTGGACCAATAATTAATATCTCTGTTTTGTCTTAAGTTTCAAAAAATTTGCTGCCATCCAGTTTTTTGTATCATTTTATATCATTTATGCAATTTACATAAATGATATAAATGATTTAACTATTTTCTTCCAAATGTACTTTCATCAAATTACTATCCTTGCTTGTTGATGGATAGTTGTTATTTACCAGTGACACCAGGTTTGTCTAAAAGAGATTTAGGCCAATGCTTTTTCGTAGATTGAAGGGGCCGTCTCACCTGGAATCAAACATTTATTACATTTTATGGATGAGACTGATGGCTTATAGTTAGATTGTTACTGTTTCTTCAGTGAGGAACTTTAACGGCATGATGCTTTAAATCTGGACTCCTGGTACGAAGACATGTAGATCCTGCTCTCCAAACACCTTTGTACCACTTGTTCGCCCCCTCTTCTCTATGGTTTATGATCATTGTCTTATCCCTCAGATTCGTTTATAAGCAGATGTTGCAACCAGATGTGATCCTGGTTAGAAAAGTGGAGCCTCAGCGACGTACCATCGCACGTACTCGTTTCAGATTTAAGCGACTCCTCTGTGCATTTCCGTGCTCCAGCTCCAGTTGGAGGTCTGTCAGACTCAAACGCACACGTTTCTGTCAAAACTGCAGCCGTCAAACACTTCCTGGCTGTCAGCAGAGAGCTTCACAGGATGATGCAGACATTCAAATTTTGCAAGCAGGGTCCCCAGAACCCTGTCCTCAAGATTTCCCATCATTTTCTGTGTCTGTTTCCTCGTGTTTAGAGAGGGAAGCCGTCTCGGGAAAAAGGCAGAAACAAACTCCCACACCTGTTCTTAGGAAAAAAGTTTGGAAAAGGATCTGCCTGGTTGGCATTGTACTTTTCAAAACATTTTCATAAACTTTTTTTTTTTTTTGCCAAATCTAACCATATATAGAGTGTTGGGTTCTTGCTAGCTGAACAGGACGTTTGTTGAACAGTGCTGTTTTCTCAGAGAATGGTAACAAATAGGTCTTAAGTCAGAAATCTAGGTGCCTGCTCACAGCCGTTTGGTAATAAAGGCTGAATCAAGGTCCCTTTTCATTCTAGCTCTCCTAAAGTCAGTTTACACACCCCCCTAATGGCTAAGTTCTTGTCTGAATAATCACATTGAATTGTACCATTGTATGACTAAAGGGTTGTGACTGGTGAGACCTCTCATGGTCGAAACGTAACACTAAAGGAGTTTAAAACCTAAAACTTCAAGTTGTCTTAAACTCAATGATTCTAATTATTTCTAAGTAATCTGCTAACCAGCGGATCGTCTGTTCTGATAAGGTCAAACATAAATACGTACACCATCATCCTCTAGTAAACATGGAAATACTGTGAAATCTAAAGCCACCATTGACTTTGAGTGATAGTAAACTCACAGATTTTCCCAAAATGTTTTCTACAAGTTTTACTGGATGATTTTTCCATCTCTGTTTGAGTTTTAGCACAGCAGTAAACAGATATCTCGCCCTATCCAACATGGCGTCCTACTTTGTGTATGCAACAAGCTAGCGAAGCAATTCTAGACCAAAGATGACTTGATTACCTGGTTCAGGTGTGTCCAGCCAATTAGAACATGCCATTTTGGAAAACATGCAGAATTTGACCTTGAGGCTTGGAATTGCATATCCCCTATATATCTCATTGCTTTATATCAGGTGAGTCCAAAGTCAGTTCTCCACGGCCCGGCTCCTGCTGGTTTTCCAGAAGCCCTGCCTCATCTGGTGCTGATCACCTGGATCAGGTGGGATTTGCCAGTAAGGAGCTTTAATGGCCGGTTGATTGGAAAACCGGTCCTCGAGGACTCACTTTGGACAACCCTGCCTTGAATGATGTGTTTGGAGTAATGCCATCGTCACAATGAGCTGTCGAGATGTTCAAGCGACCACTTTGAGTGACAATCCACATACACATATGACTATTTTAAGGTTGCTTATTAAAAATGTAGGCATCTCTACGCGTTAGACTCTGTACTAAATACGCAACAATTGTGTGCGCATCAAAGTTTAACCAATCAGAGACTTTGTTGGTTTGTTAGTTTTGACGACTGAGTCTTCATTATGAACTCAAAGGGAGCTTTTGACTGAAGAGTCAAGAATTTTGTACATTTAACTCACATTTTGAAAGTTGTGTTTGGTGTTTTGATGTGTAGTGTGTAGTGTTTGCTGTGTGTGTGTAAGTTTTGACAATAGAGTCTTCATTTTGACCTCAAAGTGAGCTTTTGACTCAAAAGTCAAGAATTTTGTATATTTAGCTTATATTTTGAAAATTGTGTTTGATGTTTAGTTAAATTGGTTAAATGTTTCAGAAAATGTGTTTTAGCATTTGGGAAAAACTGTAATAACTGGTAGCAACATTTTAGCGTGAACACCATATTTTTCAAAAATCCACGCTGTTCCTGAATGCGTCACACGTGCCTGTTTCAGATGTAGTTTAAGGTCCTCGGTGCCTCTCCTCGAGACCTGACGTGCAAATGGTCTTCTGTCAGCCTCTGCCTTCGCTGCTTCTTACTGGTTGAACATCCCTGTAAATGTGGGAGGGGGGGGAATGTTATCTGTGGCTTAACCCTTTGACCCCTCAACAAACACAGACTCTTTTGAAGTACTGATGGATTGATGCGGAGAAACGCGTCTTTGCACCAATCAGTAAAACTTCACAACATTCCAACGTTTTCTGTATCTGTGTAAATTGCATAAATAGTTAAAAAGGCTCATTAATTCAAAGAAGTAGTTAAAAAAAAAGCCTAAATGCTTGAAACGCTCAGTTTAAATCTAATTCCACTAGAACTGTAGCTTATTTTAACAAAACAGATTCATGGTCAGACCCAAAATAAATCTTCATCTGCTAACTTTTTGACCATCTTCCAGCTTGATCTTTACAAAGCGGGGAAGGTGTGGCATCAAAAAGGTTAAAAATGATGTTTGAGTTCATTTCAGTTCAAACCCAAATTGATCCCAACTGCCTTCTGTCTCTAGCACAGTCACTGTAACATAGACTTGTCACCTGACTCTGTAGGAGAATGAATCCTTCTAGTAGACCGACTTTAACAAGAATTATAATCACCGACTCTTTGAAGTCAAACTACTGATCAACTACGCCGGATGAATCTGAATTCATGGTTCTCCGTGAACAGCTGCGTCATCTGGTGGGGAAATTAAAGATAATAACTAGAGTAAGGTGAAATTGGGCTAAAAATGAGATGATTGAGACCGTTTCTATGGTTACAGAGCTACTTTAAGGTTATGAGGGAACTAAGCTAACATAGAAACTGTATCCTTTGGTCAATGAAACAGTGGAACTACGCTTTTTTTCTGGAAGTTGGCTGGACTCTTTAAGGAAAGAGTGATTCGTTTAATTTTCCACTTGGACTAGAGTCACTTCTCCGTATCTAAAGGAAGCAATTGAGTTGATTTGGGCATCTGGTGAAGATACTTTGTAGACCCCCACAAAGTGGATGTTTTTAAAGACCTTTTTCCACAAGAAAAGACCTTGAAGGCAGACCATGGAAAGATCATATCTGGATCGGAAATATCTCAACGCCGCTAAGGAAGAGCCGGGAAAATTCACACCAGACAGATGGGTCTAAGGATTTTGAGAAACAAAATGACCAGTTTGCAAATTGATTATAAACTGACAGTTCTATTAAACACATAAGACATGGGAGTCAAACTCATTTTGATTGGACGGCCACATTCAACCCGTCTGATCTCAAGTGGGCCGGATCAGTAAGATAAATTTGGACAACTTGTTATCTGTAGCTTTGTGTTTGTTTAGGTTTTTTTCTCGCACAACCGAAGATTCTATCCTACGACGGAGTATTAGGGTCACGAGAAAAAAAAAAAGTAATATTACAAGTTTTTTTTCTCGTAGATATACGACTTTAAATCTCGTAAATTTATGAGTTTTAATCTCGTAGATTTACGACTTTTTTCTCATAACTTTATTAAAATCGAGGGGAGTCTACATTCCAGCGAATTATGCCGTGAACTGAAGCAGACCAAACCAAACTGTGAAAAGCGTCTTGGATTTCATCAGGTAAACTGAATGTTTGAAATATTTCACATATTTGGAAGTTCCTTTATTTGATTTACAGTTTATTAATGTTTTATTCGTTGATGGTGATTGCAGGATCTCTGCAGATCCCGTTGATGAAGCGGTCCATATCCTCCAGCTGTCCACTTCCAGTCATTTCTTCCTCTACAGACCAGATCTCCTTCAACTCTGTGATGCTTCCGTCTGAAGAGGACTAGTTTTTGGAATTTTCAATGTTCTTGTGCTAACGTTGTCATTTCTCAATGTTGTTTTGTGTCGAGATGGGACGTTTCATTTGGGGAAGGAGGCGTCCGTCGAGCTCTGTTTACATTTCTCTTTTGGTTTCTGAGCATGACAGAGACATGAGGTAAGGTAATGAAAAGGAAATGAAAGACGTAATAAAGTGACGATCCTGATGATGAACGTGTATCTCTGAGCTCTTTATTTTACATATGAAACTCTGCACTGTTGTGTATTGAAGTTAGCTGTTTAAAAACTGCATTACCCAGAAGGCCAAGCGACTGGTCACATCTTCGATGCACGGCAAGTAGTAAGCTAGCAGATGAGCGCTAGTCATGCACAGTGCAGCAGTATGAAGAGACTGTTAATAAAAAGTCTGTTTAACACAATAATAGCGCCTCTTTTGCTTACTTGAAGAGACGCAAGACAACACACGCACTACCGAACCCGGAAATAATTTGATTTTGAATCGCCAAAAGGTTCAGAATTTCTTTGCCGGACATAATCTACACCAGATTCTCCACGTCTTTCATCTTCAAGCACGGCTCTGATAAACAGAAAACTTTGGTTCTTTTCTCATTAAATTACGACTTTTAATCTCGTAGATTTACGACTTTAAATCCCGTAGATTTACACGTTTTTTTCTCATAAATTTACGACTTTAAAAGTCGTAAATTTAACCTTTGACTTTTAAAGTCATAAATATACGACTTTATTCTCATAATTTAGCAGTTACGACTTATTTCTCGTAAATTTACGAGATTTAAAGTCGTAATTTTAAAAATATTTTTTTCTTCATAAAGTGACCCTAATACTCCGTCGTACTATCCTTCTATATCACTTAATATTACTATTATAGCTAATACTATTACCTGTTTAACATTGTAATTTTGTTGTCACACCTGATCATTTTTATAGCAGCTTAACAGACGGGAAACGAAAATCCATCTTTCCCAGACGCGGCGTGCGCTTCCAAAGACATACCATTTCTTGATCTCTTGTCATTTCCATACCTTGGTTTCCCCTAGTGGCGGAATTGTGTATTGCGGGCATTTCTTTAAATGCCTCAGGAACGGAGGGTCCTCAGATCACATGTAAGACGGCGCCAGAAACATATCTCCAGTCAGAAGTGGAAATTTTCCAACTTTCCTAAACTTTAGGAAACCCTTTAAAAAATGATGTTTAAAAACTTTCTCAGAACTATCTGATTTTGAGCTTTTAAATGCGAATAAAAAGTAACTTTCTAGCAGTTTAGTGTATGAGATGAGCGTCAAATAGGACGGAGAACGTTCATCGTTTTATTTATTTTAAGTCAATATTAGGAAGTATTAAAATTTGTAGAACTACACCCGTTTACCTTCACAGAAAAAGCCGACAAAATGTGAATCAGCTGATCACGTAAGTGGTTAGGGTATGTCAAAGGGAAAAAAAAGACAAAATCTTAAAACAGGCGGTTCTGGTCGAGAAATTCCGACCAATGATTGCACCGTATTTGTTCTCTGTGGCAGATTCTCGAGCAGGAATGGGCTAAAAAACTTGCTTTTTTTTTCCAGCATCCTTGTTTGACACCCCTGACATAAGGTGTAACTTTATTTTAACAAATTGTTTAAATTATACTTGAAAATTATTTCAATTCTTACTATATTGTGTACTTGGTTTATGTCGATATCTTCATTGGCTTATATTATTGTTTATATACATTATTGATTTCGAGACGGTGACATCTGAGTCCCATTTGCACTTATTGGGCCCTCTCCCCAGTCTGGCCAGTGCCAGACAGAGCTCATTAAGAACATCCCAGAGGAACTATTGATGGGTTTGCATCATCCGATCACACCATATGGAGAAATGACTCAAGAGTAACCCTGGAGACCAGTTTCAGGCTGTCCTCGAGTATGCAAACCGGAAAACCCATCAAAAGAAATCCAAAATGATGACAATTCCTTAAAAGTTTCAAAAGAAAATGAATCAATTAACTAATTTTTGATTAAGGATCATAATTATATTTTTTAGCTGGTAGAGCATGCAATACCAATAACATATTAAAAAAAAACTTCCTGCTGGAACCATCCTGGATGAATGAGTTTACATTTTTTGACTCTTAAATTGTTACTTCTGAAATTGTACATACATTTATCTTCAGTGACAATGAGATACATACATTTCCACCTACAACTTCATACACAAATCATGCTGAGAATTCTTCGTTCATTCGTCCATCTAGAGTTAATTTCCCAATGTAGGCTTTTGTTCCTGTCATTACTGCCTCCCACTTCATCTCTCTCACAAAAATCCGACAAACACAAGTCTTTTTGTGTTTTTATTTCCTTCTTCTCTCACATCCCTGTTTATGTAAATTACACGTCTCCATCAGATTGAAACTGCCTACCCAGCTGGACTGTGGCTGTTCTCTTGTGTTTCCAGATAACGTGGATAATTATGTTGAGCTAGTCATCCTACGCACACAGACGCTGTGGCCCGGGTGGCAGACTGACCCGAGTTCAGCGTGAGGTCAACAAGTAAACAGGCATATCCAGTTTCCGACAGCGCTGCATTTGTTGCCGTACAGTGTGGTTGTGTGTGGTCTAGTGGTGCCACAAACGATTATTTTAATAGTCGACGATTATTTTTCCCAATTAGTCGACTAATCAGGTCATGCATATAGTGGTTGTAAAACACACATCTTTACCATCATTAGCTTAAACCAACTAAAAAACAATATATATTCACGCAAGCATTATCTGCAAAAATGTTATGTGAATGTTTTAAGCTGAATTTGGCATCTGAAGATGCTAGTAACAGTAGTTAAAGATCCTGAAGCTGTTAGCCAACTATTACATTCAAATTAGAAAAAAATGTAGTTAAAAAAAAAAATTAACCCTAAAAAAGACCTAAGGTAGCCTAAAAAAAAAAAAGTTGCATGCAGTTTTAAATAATTAGTGTAAAATCTAAAAAAACGGCTAATTAGCCAAATCAAACAACGTGAAACAGAGTCAAGCCTAAGATAACACAAGCCTAGCATAGTTACTCTGAAAATATTAGATTCCAAAACGGTCCTAAAAAAAAAACAAACTAAGCAATGACATAAAGAATTCCCAACCACAGTTAGCCAAAACAGCTAGCAGCTGTAATATTATAGCATATTCAGAAAAGCTTAAAATAATTCAAAAAAAAAAGCCTCCCAAGTTACAAAATAGCTAGCATGTAACCAATATTAATTAAAACACATACTAGGCCAAAATAGCTAGCGTGCAGCTGAAATATTAGCTGCATTTCAGAAAAGCTTAAAAAATAATTTAAAAAAGCCTAAGTTAGCCAAAATAGCTAGCATGTAACTGAAATATTAACTAAACTCCAAACTAGCCTAAAAAAATGACAAAATCTTAAATTAGCCAAACAGTTCGGATGTAGTTGAAACATTAGCTAAATTTCAAAATAGACCAAAAAAATAAAAAAAAGTTAAATTAATTAAACAGCTAGAATGAAGCTGCAATATTAGCTAAATTCCAAAACAGCCTCAAAAAATAGCCGAAGTTAGCCAAAAAAGCTAGCGTGCAGCTGAAATATTAGCTACATTTCAGAAAAACTAAAAAAATAATTTCAAAAAGCTTAAGTTAGCCAAAATAGCTAGCATGTAACTGAAATATCAACTAAACTCCAAACTAGCCTAAAAAAAATGACAAAATCTTAACTTTGCCAAACAGTTAGCATGTAGCTGTAACATTAGCTAAATTTCAAAATAGACCAAAAAAATAAAAAAAAGTTAAATTAATTAAACAGCTAGAATGAAGCTGCAATATTAGCTAAATTCCAAAACAGCCTAAAGAAATAGCCTACGTTAGCCAAAAAAGCTAGCGTGCAGCTGAAATATTAGGTACATTTCAGAAAAACTTTGAAAAATAATTTTAAAACGCTTAAGTTAGCCAAAATAGCTAGCATGTAACTGAAATATTAACTAAACTCCAAACTAGCCTAAAAAAAATGACAAAATCCTAACTTTGCCAAAAGAGCTAGCATGTAGCTGAAACATTAGCTAAATTTCAAAATAGACCAAAAAAATAAAAAAAAGTTAAATTAATTAAACAGCTAGAATGAAGCTGCAATATTAGCTAAATTCCAAAACAGCCTAAAGAAATAGCCTACGTTAGCCAAAAAAGCTAGCGTGCAGCTGAAATATTAGCTACATTTCAGAAAAACTTTGAAAAATAATTTTAAAAACCTTAAGTTAGCCAAAATAGCTAGCATGTAACTGAAATATCAACTAAACTCCAAACTAGCCTAAAAAAAATGACAAAATCCTAACTTTGCCAAAAGAGCTAGCATGTAGCTGAAACATTAGCTAAATTTCAAAATATCTCAAAAAATAAAAAGGTTAAGTTAATTAAACAGTTAGAATGAAACTGAAATATTAGCTAAATTCCAAAACAGCCTAAAAAAATAGCCTAAGTTAGCCAAAATAGCTAACGTGCAGCTGAAATATTAGCTGCATTTCAGAAAAGCTTAAAAATAATTTTAAAAAGCTTAAGTTAGCCAAAATAGCTAGCATGTAACTGAAATATCAACTAAACTCCAAACTAGCCTAAAAAATTGTCAAAATCCTAACTTAGCCAAACAGCTAGTATGTAGCTGAAACATTAACTAAATTTTAAAATGGCCCAAAAAATAAAAAAAAAGGTTATGTTAATTAAACAGCTAGAATAAAGCTGAAATTTTAGCTAAATTCCAAAATAGCCTAAGTTAGCCAAAATAGCTAACGTGCATCTGAAATATTAGCTACATTTCAGAAAAGCTTAAAAAATAATTTTAAAAAGCTTAAGTTAGCCAAAATAGCTAGAATGTAACTGAAATATCAACTAAACTCCAAAAGAGACTAAAAACCTAAATAAATGTCAAAATGGTTAAAAAGCTGGAGGAACTTTCAACTTTACTACACTCTGACTTCATATAATATAAAACAACAACTAATCAACTATTAAATTAGTCGTTGACTATTTTAATAGTTGATTAATCATGGCAGCTCTAGTGTAGTCATGAAAGATGTAGCTTCATACGAAGTCATTCTCACCCGCTTTTATGAGGATTGATCAATTCCCAGGAGGGAAGCAACAGAAGTCCTCATCATCATTAGTGCCCTTATCATTTCATTCAGCAGCTTTTTCTCTGTGAGGATCAATACTTATTTAGAGACTATTAAGAACTCAGCTGGCACCGCTGGTATTATAGATATTAGCAGGAGCTGTGTGTCAGGTTGGTCAACAGACTCTTTGGATGTAGCTCAATTCCTCAGGTCAGACGAGATCGTGATCTTTTACTAAACCTCAACGCTTCCCAGAACATCTGAGTCACCGTCTGAGGCCAACACTCTTAGTTAAAGTCATCGATTGCTACATTACATGGATGAATTAAGTAATCTAGATATCACATAAAAATATGTGAAGGATGCTATCTTCATAGGGAAAGAAATGCAGCAAAAAGTGAAAATATGAAAAACTACAAAAAAAAAAACCCAGTTCTTTAAATCATGCAAGAAAGCAATTTTTCTAGTTCTCGGTATGATTTATAATTTCCAGAAACTATTTGATCTGAATCAATTCGATTCCGATTTTTTTTTCATACAATTTTGAGTTTACACATTTGTTTAGAAATACATTAATAATCTACTATATTGAATATAATAATATTTATGAATATGGATAATATTTGAATATATTTGTATTAATCTGATACAGTTCACATACTCTAAAACGTATCAATGAAATAATGAGATTGTTAATATCATCCAGTGTTACATGGATTCTCTAAAGGAGAAGATCTAACAAAAATGTTCAGATCATTAACATTGTTCTGCTTCTCCTGGAGGACGTTTCAGTTTGGCCACTAGGTGGCGATCACGCTGTAGCATTACACCTCATTCCAGAAGAAGAAGAAAAAACAATTTTTAGCCCACAATTGGTTACTTTAAAGCAGGGGTCTCCAACTGGCGGACCGCGGTCCGGATCCGGACCCCGAGACCCTTTTATCCGGACCGCCAAGCTTTTTTAATAAGAAGTGAAATTTTTCATTCATCTTTACACGGCGATTTTTGAAGAGGCGCGCGCGAGGACAGCTACGTGTAGACAGGGGTCCTTCAACCGGCGAAAGCTCAAAGCGGTGTTCTAATGTTTACATAGTTGGACGTAAAGTCATCTAGAAGGTGCGTGAACGATGGCTCTATCTACAATTAGAAAGTGGACTGAAAACCGTGTTTTTCGAGATGATGGACTGAAACTTTCACTTTCATTTAACCAGCAGTGAGTTCTATAAGGCGAGTGTGTGTTATAAGCACGGAGTCTGCTGGTTTTTGTTAAAAGCGCCAATATCAATGACACTACGAGACAAAAAATAAAACTTCTGACTCAAATACCCGCAAGAATGAGTGACGTGGTTACAGAAAAAATACGAACTGAAAGACAGTTGAGGGTGATAACAACAAACACACAGACGGTAACAGCACAACAACGGGTTTAGGAGTGCTCACTACGGGGGAATGGATTTTGGGTAAACACAACAAGTGACTGCTTTCCAGAGATGTGCAGGTCTATGGAGCTAAATTGGTGCCAATATTATTTGAAACCCAAATTAAACAAATTGAAAAAATATTGATGTTTGGCTAAAAAAAATAAAAAAATTAATTGTTCAGAAAAATGTTTTCCATCCTAAAATCAACTTAATTTCAGCTTCAAATGTTTGGTAAGGTTTCAAAACTAAGAATTCCAATGATAAAAAAAAAATATTTTCAACTTTTCTTTAATCATGAATGATTTAGTTTAAAAATTTGACCTTGTTGTGCGGGGTTAACATGACGGACCAATTAAAATGGATGAGGGTCAAACTTGAGTCCTGGTGCATTCACTGACTCTGCTAGAACAGAGTCAGTGAATTCACCAGGACACACAGTTTGGACACACGGTTTGTACAGGATATAACTTTACACCTGTCTTGGGACAACCTTAGACTATGATAATCAGTGTTGGGACTAACGCCGTTTAAGTATAACGGCGTTACTAACGGCGTTATAAATCAAGTAATTTAGTAATCTAACTAATTACTTTCATCCTCGCTGTAACGCCGTTATAGTTACTTCGTGTAAATCGCGGCGCGTTACTTCAAAGTTTGATGATCTTGCTGGAGCTGGCGCTTCGCACCCGAAAGTTGCTTGTGTTAATGCGGAGGGAGATCTCGAATGCGAGATCGTGATTGGTTAAAGTGTCAAGTGGGCGATACTAGCTCGCGCGCATGAGCCCGTCACCATAACGCCGGGGTCACACGACGCGAAGCCGCGCGAAGCGGAGTCCGCGCCGCTTCCGCTCCGCTCTGTAGTTCACACCAGACGTGCATTTTTCCGCGGCGGTCCACAGGCGCTTCTGCTAGAGATTTTTTTGTTTTTGCCATCATGGTTGATAATTTCATAGCCTAAAGACATTAAACCCATGTTCCTGCTAAGAAGAACTGCTCTCTCAAAACCCCGCCCACCCGCTCTGTCGGCCCACTGTACTGATCTGTGTGCGCGCGCGTGTGCATCTCTGTTTTGTGTGTGTCTGTGCGCACGCGCTCGCAGGTGTGTCTGTGTGTGGGTTAATTAATAAACTACAATTATTAACCCATATTTCTGCTAAGAGAAGCAGCTCTCTGCATCTCTTTTTTCTCTCCCAAAATCCCGCAGCCCCGCCCACTCGCTCCAGAGTCAGCTCACTACGTTGATCTGTGCGCGCTCGTGTCTGTTCTGTGTTTGTGTGTGTTTTTATAAATATTACCCCCTGTTTCTGCTAAGATGAGCTGCTTTCTGCCTCTCTGTTGTCGTATTAACTCCTGAAACTCCTCACCCGCACGGAAGTCTATCCACGTTGATCTGCGTGTGTACGTGTCTGTGAAAAAAGAAAAAAAAAAAGTGTGCGTGTCTGTCTGTTTTGTGTGTCTCTGTGCTCGCGCGCGCACGTTTGTGATGTGATTGTATGATTATATCCGTGTCTACCGCCTGTTTAGATACAAAAACATGGTCACATCTCAGACCAAAGATTTGAGAAGTTGCTACTTTTGCACTACAATCAGTGGTTCAAAATTAAAGCATTGAAACCATTCAACTGGCTGCTTATGCTGGTGCATTGTTAAAGTTCAGGTTAAGGTGCAATAAAAGAATGTTTAAATGATCAGACATAAAGTATTGTTACTGTGCTCCTAAATATTCTTGTTAAGATACTTGTGTTATGTTGATACTTGGAACCTTTACTTTTATTTTTATACAAAGTTTGGTTTTATCTAAGTTTATTATTGTTGATATTTATAGTTTGCGTGTTTTGTTGTTAAAATTTTATAAAGACAATGTTAAAGCTGTGGTGTGATATAAATAAAGACAGCAGAGATTTTGTTACTTGACAGTTATTTATAATTATTTATTGTTTTGCACTTTCAGTTTTTTAAGCCATTTTGTTTAATTATAGTTGTAGGTAAGATACTTGAAGTATGTTAATAGTTGAAACGTTTACCTTTTTGTGTGAAGTTACATTTTTTATATACCACTTGTTGCAGTGTTTTGTGGGATAATTCTGACAAATAAATATTGAAAATTCTTTCCCTAAACCCTCTCTCATGTGTATCCTAAACTATGACTCCATTGGAAAACTATACCAGCATACTTTTGTCGGTTATCATCTATTATTGAATGTAAATTATTGTTTTTATTTGTAACGCAGGAAAAAATACAAAATATTACCATATTTAAAGAGAAATTTAAAACGAGTTACTTTGCCAAGTAACTAATTACTTTGAAGATGCAGTAATTGAGTTACTAACTCAATTACTTTTTGGGAGAAGTAACTAGTAACTATAACTAATTACTTTTTTGAAGTGAGATGCCCAACACTGATGATAATGCAGACTATACTGCTTATTTCTGACCGTTATTGTCTCAGCTCTAGGAGTCATTGAAGACACCGGGACTGAAGTTACCACTCTCATTGATTTTAATTGGTCCTGTGTGATTGCCCCGCCATAACAGAGCCAAAAGTTTTAAAACTTATTTTTTTATATTTGAAAGAGAAAAAAAAAAAAAAAAGAGTTGAAACTGGAAAAAAAATGACACTGATTAAGTTTGGGTATTGAAATTCTGAGTTTGAAGCATAAAAAGGAGAACATTTGAAGTTGAAAATAATTAAGCTTATTTTAGAATAGTAAAAAGTTTCTGACATTTTAAATTCTCATGGCTAAAGACCAATATTTGTCCAATTTGTTTTATTTGGTTTTCAAATAATATTGGCCCCAATTTAGCACCTTTCAGTTCCAGCTCAACCATCTGTGTCTCTTTTAGTCTGTTTTGTAGTTTATCTTTATGTTTATAACGATTTTTCACTAATAAAAGTTACTTTCATGTTCAATGTTCAGCATTATTTGCAACCTACTTTTAAGGGTTTTAAAATTGAAAGTTAACTTTTGCGAAAAAAGGGATCAATTATGAATGATTATTGAGGTACATTAATGTTACCTGTACTGAACTTTAAGTGAAATCCAGCAGAATGTTAAAGTTTTTGAACAAGCACACACATTGCACTAAAAGGAAGCAAGTTTATGTTCATTTTTTTTACTCCACAATGTATGGATATGTATGTATTTTTGTACAAAAATGAATGAGAGAAATACTTATTCAGACAATAAACTAAAATAGTTATTTGCAAATTTAACTAGACATTGTAATTAAATAAAAGAACAGAAAAGTCAAATATCGTCTGAATGTTTTTGCATGTTCGGGCCCCGGTCTACTAAGCTGACAGAGCTACTGGACCTCTCGCCAAATTAGTTGAGGACCCCTGCTTTAAAGTATTTTCCCTTAAAAACGTTTGGAAAAGTCATACCTGTGAGTTTATAAAGTTAATTTAGTCAAAATGAAGACAGCTGTGGAACATGCCAAGCCTGAATCTGATGTGATTGAGGGACGATTCAAAACAGAACATGACAAAAGAACTGACAAAACCAAAGTCCACAATCCTCACAGTACCCCTCCCCAAAAGGGCAGATCCCAGATGCCCCAAAAACAAAACCCTTGGCAGGAGGGGACATCAAGAAGCATAACAAAAACTGGTCCAGAAAACAGAGCTCCTGCAGCCGGATGGATGTGAGGAATCACAACCCCCTCCTCAAGAACTGGCGTGAAGAGGAGCAGTCCCGGGACCCTCCTCTGGAACAGGAAATACAGCCAAAGGGGGATGAGAAGTGACCATCCGGAGGGACGGGGAGCATGAAGGACCCTTCTTAAGTTGCATTTGGCCACAGTATGTGTTTGTAAACGTCTATTGCACTTTTTTTACATTTATGTATTGATCACTAATACAGTAAAATATATATGAATCTGGGATCAGCTGCAGCCTCAGTTATTTAAATAACGCTGTAAATTTTGTAGATAAAAAAAGTCTTTTAAAAAAAAACATTCCCTTTCACAGAAAGTCTTTCAGCTCCATCAAACCCTATTTTTTTACAATGTTCTTCTTTTCCTAACAGCGTCACGACAAGAATCGTATCACTCTGGATTTACTGCGGGTCACTAATGACTACCAATATTTGCATGTATAGACAATTTATTTATGGACATTTTAACAAGGCCCATTAAAAAAGGGGAGTCTGCTTCTAGCACCGTCTGGAGGAATAAATGAAACCATGATAGATGGCGAGGTCAAAGGAGCCCGACAGAGGAAAGAGGTTAAAAGGGGGGAGAGGATTGAGTGTTAGATTGGCCATGGCGGAAGAGGAAGCGGAGCATTATCTGACCACCGCGGTTCTAGACCACTGCTTCTTAAAGGTTCTCAAGCAACCATTAATGTAATGATTCCTAGTTGGTAAAGTGCTCCAAAAAGAAACAGCCTTCACCTTTCCTTCAATATATACTTTATGAAAATACATTTTAGATTTAAGACTCAACATATTTATCATGATATTTTAAATGTCACAATTTTTACGATATTTTAAGGTTGATAACGCCAGTAACCTGTCCAAACGCTGCTCTAAAATACAGAAAGTGAGACGTCATTATTCAGCAGGTGGATAGCTAGTGATACACACATGGAGCATGGGATTTAAGTGTTATTTATCAAAGATAAGTGCATGAAATGTACAAATAAAGAAGGGGGAAAATGAAAATGGATACCAGCGCTGTAAAAAATAAAAAAAAGCCAATATTAACAGGCTAATTGAGTCTCAATAATAGTAAGTTATCTGACATATAATGTAAAAATTAATTAAAATACAACGTTGTGCTTTTGTATTTCCATAGTTATTGTGATATTTACTGTATTTGGTTAATGATAGTGCTGTTTACTTAAGTTGTTACCTTAAAAGGAATGTTATAATTGTATTTTAGTGTTTAAAAGGACGTTAAATTATCATAGTGTTTTAATAGCTCTAAAATACCATACATGGTTTCTTATTGGTCTTCTTCTTCCTTGCTTTCACTCAGAAAAATATTGATAAGAATACCAGATCGATAAGTATTGATAAGACTTTTACTGTAGCTCACCAGCAGGAATCTGTAGAGCGGATGAGTTGAGTCGTGGGCACACGAGTGGAGAAAAAAGCCTTTAATTGTGAAAGTAATTAAAATACCTATCATTAAGAGTTTTAACGGATCAAATATCTGGCAGCTCCTCCTCCTGCCAGAAAAGCACCACATAGAAAAGAATCAGTGGAAGCGGATGAGTGTATTCCAGTGTTCCGCATTCATGGATAATCAGCTGATGGTCAGAACAGTGGTCTCAATGTTAAACTCAACAAGGAACATTTTTATTTTTAGTCTGGATACACTCAAGGACTTCACAGTGCTTCTGTGTTCAGGAGTCATTCCAGCGAAATGATTTACATGGCCGAAGTTCCCGAGGGGAAAGCTGTGCCGAGCCGTTCTAATGGACGGGTCACGCGTTCCAACCGTTCATCATCGCCAGGTGGAGAGCAGTGCATGATTAGAGGAACATACACATAATAAACAATAAACACCTTCTATCCAGTTACATCAACTTTAAAACCTTAACTGAGTAACTCAGGGGGAACATGTACAAAAGAAAATGTAAATAAATATAAAGCTTTGAAAAAAGACGAACTTTGCTGCATGTGATTGGTTTTGTCACAGTTTTCAATGACAAACTATAAAAGAATTAGACGGACATAAAAGACTTAGCGGGTTTTGGAGTTTTCATTTTTTACGTTTATTTTTTATTTTTATGCTCAACTCAAAAGTAAAAATAAAACAAAATGTTTTAGTGTCTCTACATTTAGCTCTAAACAAAAGCAGACAAAACATTTAATTCACACCAGGCGCGGAGCGCCGCGCTCCTGCGGAGGGCTTTCGTCATGCGACGGATCGTTTCGCGGTCTGGTTTATTTTGAGTGTGAGCGATCCACGTCAATTCTGGGAGGAAGTTACATCAAGATACATGAGAAAATCTGATATATTTTCAAAATATAACCAATTTTTCACAATAAAACCCCGCGATTGATACGATCACGTTTTTGTGTCTAAACAGAATATAGAGATGAAAATAAACATACAATCAATCAACTTTATTTCTATAGCACTTTTCATATATAAAATAACACAAAGTGCTTTACACATAAATAAAACATCTTAAAACAAACGCAATAATAAAAACAAATGCAAAATACAATAAAGACACATAATTCCCCCCTTCACCCAGATCCACAAGTATACCCCCAATCCCCTCACCCCCCCTAATTCCCCCCCACCCACACACACCCCCAATGACTACAGGCTGAGCACAGAAGTTAGATGTTGGAGACACTAATGTAGTTGGAGTCTCTTCCTCTGGAGACAACTGCATAACCAGCATGCCGCAGCGTCACAGGCGGGGACCCAGCCTCACCACAGCTAGGTAGCGATGCAGGTCCTCACCTAGAGCCGCAGCAGCTGGACAGCAGTAACCAGAGGGAGAGGAACCAGCTGAGGAGGCACTGGAAATTAAAAAAGAAAAATGGTAGAATAATAAAATTAAGTATATTTGTAAAATCAGCAAACAATAAAACAATAAAACATGACCATAAAAATGAATTAAATAAATTATTAAAAGATCAACAAAATCATAAAAACATGATCAAATAGATGCATGAATAAAAACAAAGTAAATAAAAACAATAAAATTAGATAAAAGCATGGTTAAAAAGATGGGTTTTAAGACCTTTCTTAAAAGCAGCTATGTTCTCTGCGGCCCTCAGGTTCTCTGGCAGACCATTCCACAAACGAGGGCCATAATGCTGAAAAGATGCCTCTCCGTGCGTTTTGGTTTTCACAGGTGGAACGATTAGTAGACCTGTGCCAGAGGATCTCAGGGTCCTCGAGGGTTCATATTTAACTAAAAGATCAGACAAATAAGAAGGCCCAAGACCATTAAGACATTTAAAAACCAGTGAAAGTATCTTAAAATCGATCCTGAAGCTTATGGGGAGCCAATGCAGGGATTTTAAAATCGGAGTGATGTGGGCCCGCCTCCTGGTCCTGGTGAGAACTCTTGCAGCAGAATTCTGGAGAAGCTGAAGGTTCTTGATGCTTCTTTTTGGAAGGCCAGTTAGGAGGGCGTTGCAGTAATCAATTCTACTGATAATAAAAGCATGCATCAGCGTCTCCATGTTAGCAAGAGAGAGAATTGGGCGGACTCTAGCCAAATTTCTAAGATGATAAAAACCAGTTTTGATCACCTGCTTAATATGTGGAATAAAAGTTAGCTTAGAGTCAAAGGTAACGCCCAGGTTTCTAACTGTTTCTGAACAGCTTAATGAAAGTTCTGTAAGTTTGAAACACTGTTTCTCTCTCTTGGCTTCAGGACCGATAACTAAAATTTCAGTTTTTTCCTGGTTGAGCTGCAGAAAATTTTTAGCCATCCATAACACACTTCTCTCTATGTGTCTCAAATACATGTAAATTAAAGAAATCTACTTGCTTCGTTTTAGCAGAATCATGGGGTAATATTTCTAGGGTATTAACTTACTCATGATGGCAAAAACAAAACAAAAGCTTTTTGATCGTCGCGGAAAAATGAGGAAACCGCGCGTATGTGTGAACCTAAAGCTACAAAACTTATTAGAGGTCTAGATCTACATGTAAATATTAAATCCAAGTCATTTTTTTCAATAAATGTTACCTAATTAAGTAATCAGGATACACAGGAATGTCTATGTTTTGTGTCTAAATACCATTTCTACAGTTTCTATGTCATTTAAAGGAATTCACTTGTAGTCTAATATTCTAAACACACAGACGACAAAAACGAACATTTTATTTTTCTAACAATATCATTTTTCACATCTGATCTGCTTTCCTAAATCTAAAGAAAGCAGCTTCTGTTTGCGTCTTCTCTGACGTTCAGCTCAACTGAGCATGACCACATAAAATCTATATCCTTGTTTCAGTCAGCTGTGCAGCTGTGTTTACTGTCTGCTGCTGCTGCGTTTGATTCCCATGACCTGCACAATCAGAGAGGAGACCCTGAGAGAAGCAGCACAAAGACTCACTGCAATGAAGGCCTGACAGAACCAGGCCACGGATTGGTGGATTTTATTTCTTTGAGGCTGTTTTATTTAGAATTTACAAAAATGATAAATAAATAAACTTATTCCAGTTTGAAATGTTTGATGTGAACAGGTTGAAAGATTTTTTCAGCATACGGACGCTGCCATGTTGAAACCAGTGAGCAGTGATTGGTCCGACTCGGCTTAAGTCAACATTTCTCAATATTAATTCTCTAAACGTATATCTCTTCAAAATATTGTACTTTTTTTAATCATTAAAGAATAACAATAAAAAAAATAAACTTCTAAATAATCACTTTTTATTATTATTATGTTTTTAAGAATACTTCAAAAACTTTCAGACAAAGTAAAAACAACGTCTTTCCTTGTTTCCCTCCACAATAGTGATGGGAATTCTGGCTCTTCTGAAAGATTCAGTTCTCTTTCAGCTACCGAACAGCTTTTAAGCTTGTTTTTTTTGCTTTATTTATCAACTCCTATGTAGGATTTAGACCAGGGGTCCTCAACTAATTTGGCGAGAGGTCCAGTAACTCTGTCAGCTTGGTAGACCGGGGTCCGAACATGCAAAAACATTCAGACAATATTTGACTTTTCTGTTCTTTTATTTAATTACAATGTGTAGTTAAATTTGCAAATAACTATTTTAGCTTATTGTCTCAATAAGTATTTCTCTCATTCATTTTTGTTCAAAAATAAAATACATGTACATACATTGTAGAGTAAAAAAAATGCACATAAATTTGCTTCCTTGTAGTGCAATGCGTGTGCTCTTTCACAAACTTTAATATTCTGCTGGATTTCACTTAAAGTACAGTACAGGTAACATGAATGTACCTCAAAAAGTGTTCATATTTAATCCCTTTTTGTGCAAATGTTAACTTTCTGTTTTATAACCCTTAAAAGTGAGTTGCAAACATATTGAACATTAAAGTAATAACTTTCATAAGTGCAGAAAACATTATAAACATAAAGGTAAACTACAAAAAAGACTTAAAGAGACGCAGATGGCACTTTGAATGGCAGTGTCAAGCTGGAACTATAAGGAGCTAAATTGGGACAAATATTGTTTGAAACCCAAATAAAAAAAATTGGAAAAACATTAGTGTTTGGCCAGAAGAATTTAAAATGTCAGAAACGTTTTATTATTCTAAAATAGGCTTAATTATTTTCAACTTCAAATGGTCGCTTTTTTTATGTTTCAAAATTTCAATTCCCAACCTTAAATCGTTTTTAATTTTTTACAATCCACCCGTAATGAGCACTCGTGAGCCCGTTGTTGTGCTGTTACTGTCTGTGTGTCGTCTGCTCGCACTGTACTTTCAGTTCGTATTTTTCCGTAACCACGTCACTCATTCTTGCGGGTCATTTGAGTAAGAAATTGTAATTTTTGTCTCGTAGTGCTGCTTGATAGCGGCGCTAACAAAAGCAACAGACTTCATGTTAATAATACAGACTCGCCTTGTAGAACTCAATGCTAAAAGCGAAAGTTTCAGTCCATCATCTCGAAAGACACGATTTTCAGTCCGCTTTTCTAATTGTAGATAAAGCCATCGTTCACGCATCTTCCAGATAACTTTACGTCCCAACTATGTAAACATTAGAACGCTTTGAGCTTTTGCCGGTTGAAGGACCCCGGTCTAAACGTAGTTGTCCTGGCGCACGCCTGTTCAAAAATAGCTGTGTAAAGATGGATGTAAAATCTTACTTTTTATTAAAAATGCTTGGCGGTCCGGATGAAAGGGTCTCGGGGTCCGGACCCGGACCGCGGTCCGCCAGTTGCGGACCCCTGATTTAGACCATAACATCCATAACTAATGTAAACATGTTGTTTTTATTCGTATAATGTGAATATTATGTATATGCTATTATTTATCCCTTCCAGATAAAATGTGTAAGATTTCATTTTTAACTCTATACATTTTAAACTTTTAAACATCTATTCTTCCATCCTCCCTTCCTCTTCATTAGGCCCTAATTGAAAAAAATAGTGTCTACGATTTTGGACGCCACTTTTGTTTGAGGACCTCACCAATAATCGGCGTTAGCGTGGAGCTTCCACCGCTTGAATATACATAACAAGAGGGGTTTTCTTTACAAACTGCGACCCAAACCCAGAGGAGTTGAATACAAAACCAAGTGGGATCTTTGAAGACAGGTTCCAGTGACATGCGTCTGCAGATTCAGTCCTCGATGACGATGCTTCTCCACTTAGAGAGCGGGCGTCACCTTAAAACACTTGAAGAAGGATGTCTCCATGCTTAAGGGTTTAACATGCAAACACAAAGAAACACAAACAAAACAGGAAACCCTGAGACGCCATCAGCAAATGACTCTGTGACACAGACAGTCATTATTAGAAAAGTTGCTGCCCGTGCAGACCTTCATTTCAAGCTGCCTAATGGCTCGCTGTCACACCCGCTCACACAATGATAATTATACATTCCAGCCTCTCAGTGTCTCACGTTAACAGGTCTCCGAGCCCGTCTGTCTCCACTCGTCCATCTCTCCTCTGAATGCTGAACTTGTTAAGTTTCCAGTCTGTCATTCCTGCATGAACGGAGGTGGTGACACGCTCAGACGCGGGACGACGTCCTCTCAGGTGACGGATCACATCCGTTCAGCAGACCCTCACTCTAACTAAACGGCTCTTTTTAACACTTGCATCAAAAAGAAACTTTAGAAAGAAAATTTAATTTCAATGCCTTGAAGACCCATTTAATTTATATTCAAAACATTCCCAGTGGTATTTTTATTATGATTTCACCTTTTTAGCCAAGATTCAAGAAAAAAGTTTAGCATTTCTAAGACAGTTTCTGCAGAGCATTGAGCTTGTGGCCCCCAAAGTGCATTTTCTATACAACATATATGACCTTTTTCAAACTCCATCCTCTCGTCTGCCAATGAATCACTATGATTTGAATAAAGAAATATACATCCTTTATCACCAAGAAAATGCCACAAAAACATGTTAAAAACACCAAAAACTAAATTTCATCTAAGTAGGTTTTCGATTGAATGACTTAAAAATGTTGCATGACCTTAAAATGACTTTCTTAAGCCATTCAGAGTAAACTATATCCATTTATATGATCATACATTAGCTTTGGAACACCAAAGAATCAATTATTTATGAAATTTTAGATATTTTTGCGAACTTTTTTCTTACCCACGGAAGTAAGATGCCTCGATCTCTGAGGCTCCGCCTTTCATGATGTCAACCTAGAGCCAGCTTAGTTAGCATGTCTGTGTTTCACCGACAATAACGGCGAAAGTTGGTCTAGAAATGAGGACGACACCAGATGAATATTTCAGGATTTATTGAGAAGATGAAAACATTGTTTTACGTTCTGACAAGCGCTGGCTGTGAACGTTTCATCAACTCTTTACCATCATTTTCTTGGAGACACGCGCACCTTTCTGTGTCAAACCTGCTCTCCTAATTCACTCACTTCCTGTGCACCTCCTTCAGGAAAAATCTTATTTTCTGCAGCCGTCTTATCTACTTGCACCATTCACAGACACGCTTAGGATTTATCCCAACATGTGCAGATTCCTCACCAGAATGTTCTTTGACGTATGCCACCGCACAAAGTTTAAACCCTAAATCAAATGCGCTTTTTCTTCTGTGCTTTAACTGTTTACTAGTGCTCATCTGTATATTAATATTTTATGTTAACTAGGGCTGCCACGATTAGTCAACTAATCGATGACTAATCGACTATTAAAATAGTCGACGACTAATTTAATAGTCGATTAATCGTTACTTTATATTGTATGAAGTCAGAGTGTAGTAAAGTTGAAAGTTATAGTAGCATTTCGCAAACTTTTTGGACTACTTTGGCATTTATCAAGTTTTTTTTAGGCTATTTTGGAGTTTAGCTAATATTTAATATACATGCTAGCTGTTTTTGGCTAACTTAAGCGTTTTTTTTATTTTTTTTGGCTATTTTTGAATTTAACTAATATTTCAGCTACATGCTAGCTGTTTTGGTTAACTTAGGAATTTTTTTAAAGCTAATTTGGAGTTTAGCTATTCTTTCAGCAGTATGCTAGCTATTTTGGCTATCTTTGGCTCTTTTTATTTTTTAGGCTAATTTGGCATTTAACTAACATTTTAGCTGGTTATCAACTTCAGCATCTTTATATCCAGTTTGCGAATGACCCGATTAGTTGACTAATCGGAAAAAATAATCGGTGATTAGTCGACTATTAAAATAATCGTTTATGGCAGCCCTAATGTTAACTCCTGAGCCGGATATTGATAATTCATGTAGAGAAAATGGTATGGTCGAGCCGGGGTAGGATTATATAAGTTCGCTTCCTTCCACTCCCTTTCAAGTGATCCACTTGCGATTGATTATGTGATGTTATTTCATGTATTATAACCTGATTGCTTGAAATAAACCATTTCATTCATTCATTCATTCATTCATTCATTCATTCAGTCCTCAGAGTGAAATGTCAAACTGGTGCAAATCTCGCTCCAGGCTTTTTGTTTTCACTGTTCTATTTCTATAAATGTCCATCTTGGGGTCTAATTTTTTCCTTTGTGATCATGTTTACAACAATTTATTCGTCACATTTTGAAGTGGACTCTACCCACGCGTCTCCAACAAATCCAAGTCCCTGATAGGTCAGAGTGCTGCGCTGCTGCAATTCACCATGAAAATGTTCAACTGGTTGAACTTTAACCATGAGATTGAAAAACACGCGGGGGAGTTCTGATATCTGCTCGTTTGCATGGACTTGTTACGGAAAGCGGCCGCTTGTTAGACGCAGCAGCTATCGGAGACGGGAAGATCGTCATTAGCTTCGGGGAGATGGTGTTAGGCTGGGGGCGGAGCTTACAGCTCAGACACTTCCTGGATAGAGCTGGCTTCACTTGTCTACGTCACCTCGTGATAACTGCTTGTTTTTGTGGGTTGGGAGGGGCTGGTGCTCAGAGCGCAGGGTTTCAGAGGAACTCTCAGAAATGTGTGAACGATCAAAATCCCATTCTGGGGTTCTTCATAGAGAGAAATGCACAGTATGATAAACTCGTTTAGAGGGGGAGCAGAATCAAAATTACTCCTCTTAAATAAATCAAACCAGCAAAGAAACTACCAGCTCCACATTTCAACCACTTCAGACTAAATATGTCGATATTTTTGGATTTCCTCACAAACAGTGAGCTGTCAGCTGTCGTATGTCTCACTGTGCAACAGCTGGGTGTAATCACATTCTCTTGCCACCTTGAGGTTGCCGGGTCATCAGCACAGAGGAGCAGCTCAGGAAGATAAAGGATTCCAGGAACTCCCTAAAAACATGGCAGAGGGTTGTTGTTATCTTTCTGTTGGTGGACCAATGTGACAAATGAGCTGTGGTCTTAAAAACACTGTGAATTGATGGTAAAGAAAGAGAGTTTATCCTAAAAAAATATGACTTTGGATCACGTGTTTGCATTCAGCAGAAACAAAATACTTAAATCCACAACAAGCAAATGTGTTTGAGTCTTTTTTTAACATAGAACCAGGATGTTTTCAAACCCAGATGCTTTAGGGAAAGTTTGAGAATTTTTTTAATTCCATGAAACATTTAGAAAACAATTTTGATTGGTGAGCATTCCTGTAAGTCCAAGAAAACTAGGTCAGGACTTTGGGCTTTTTTTTTTTTGTTTGTTTGTTTTTACTTTCATTGCAATTATAATAATAACTAAAGTCGCAAATGGCGTTGGATGGCCCGCAGTCGCTACCCGCCCTCAACCTGGCCGCTACCCGCCCCCTTCCTCTCCCTTGCTGCACGCCTATACGCACCAACGCCGCCGCTGCACGCTTTGACCCAAATTCAAATGCTTAGCACTCACTATGGAACCCTAAGTCCCTCCCTTCTCTCGCTGTATAGCTGGTCTGAGATGAATGTGAGAAATTGATTAAAAAAAGCACTTTTTTCAAAATGGCGGCTTTTCTGTTGGTTTTATCTCCATAGCAACCATTTTATGTTTTGTTCGTCTGAGGTCACCGAGCAGATTGACGTCAAGATCGAAAAGGATCGAAACAAGTACACTTTGGATTACCTTAGCAACGGATGTGATTTGCTAACCACGCCCACATTCCTTATATGGTCACATTCTATGTTATTATGCTTGTTACAGCTTAAGCCTGGGATCAACATATTAAAGTCCCACAGGAATGCATTGAAATATGAGCGTGTACTAAGACTACGCCACTTTTGCGCAGGCCACACCCACACCGTTCAAAATCTATAGCTTGTGATACCATTTTTCTTTTGCCAATGACTTCCCATTGATGCTAAAAGCGTTAGGAAACGATTGCTAAAAACCCCTACAAGTGATATGTGATTGAAGCTAATGCTAACGCTCGTTTTTTTGTAAATTCAAGATGTTGGCCACTTCCCAAGGTCAAAGGTCAACGAAACTTTAGGGGTTGTTGAAGACTCATGCTACAGCATGTGGGTCAAATTTCGTGACAATCGGACAAACTAAATGTTCGTTTCACCTTTGTGAAATCCCAAATTTTCAGATTTTGAAACAAAATGGCCGCCAAACCGTAGGTCGTGGAGCCATCCCATCATAATGTAAAATTTAGCCATGGTTATATCCAACAAAGGTATGTTGGTTTTGTTTGCAAAATAAAAATTTGAAAATGCTAAGTCAGCACTTTTTTTCGCGACGGTTTTTTGCGTACCAGAGGCGTATTGTACGCATTTCGTAAGTGATATGGTGCCGTTCAGCGCGAATACCACTTTTGCGCAATTTGGGTAAAATATGTTCGATCTAGCTAAAACTGTGTCTGTTGCGACCTCGCAACATGCACGCCATTTCATATTCTACAACTTCTAATTGCAACATTTTTCTCACAGTAGGTTCCCATTAATGCCCAACTAAGTTACATAACAGTTGATGAAACCCCCTAGGAGGTATTTTTTTTTCGTAGCTTGGACTAAAAGTGTTTTTTTAAACGTTTCAGGTTGTCGGCCTTTTCCCAAGGTCAAAGGACAATCAAACTTTTGGGGTGTTTGTAGACTCCGGCTTTGGATATGCTTGTGAAGTTGTGTGAAAATCGGAAAAACAAAAGTGTTGTTTTCCTATATTGAAGAAAAACGTGAAAATCGACATTTCTCAGTTTTTGGCGCCAAAAGGCGTGGGTCGTGTGGCCATCCCATAATGATTTCAAATGTTCCAGGCCTTATCCCCGACACGGGTCATTGGCCTTTTTTTTGCGTATTTCGAAATATTTTTTTTTGGCCCCATAATCAATTTTTTCCCCATTCATTTTTTTGGCTAGAACGCTCGCCGTGATGTCATTGTATTGGGCGGGGTCACACGCGCTATGCATTCATTTTCAATTTTCCCTAGGTGTGGTCTGATTTTGAGGTAATTTTCGTTCAAAGGCGCAGAAAGTTTACGTTTTTTCACTCTAAGCAAAAACAATATGATAATAAAAATAAATGTCAATTTTCCTGAGCTGGAATTGAACCTCAGGCCTTCTGACTGGGAAGTCACCTGTTTATTCCGCTGCGCCACCGATGGGCGGAATCCAGAACAGCACAATTAGTTCTATTTAATGCTGACGGCCTCTGTAGTCAGAACACAGAAGGAATGGTTGTTGACGTTTAAAAAAATTTGAAAAACAAAGCAAAAAGCCCCCATGCAGCAATTCTTTCATTTATTGTGCTTGTAATAACTATTTCATGTGCCAATAAATTATTAAAGCCTCAAGCAGAGTTGCATGGCCCGCAGTCGCTACCCGCCCCCTTCCTCTCCCTCGCTGCTCGCCTATATGCACCAACGCAGCCGCCGCACCAATGCCGCCGCACGCACATGCCTCCGCACGGGCCGCAGCCGCCTTTGACGGCGACCTTTGACCCAAACTCACATGCTTAGCACTCACTATGTAACCCTAAGACCCTCCCTTCTCTTTCTGTATAGCTGGCCTGAGATGAATGTGAGAAATTGATTAAAAAAACACTTTTTTTCAAAATGGCGGCTTTTCTGTTGGTTTTATCTCCATAGCAACCATTTTATGTTTTGTTCGTCTGAGCTCACCGAACAGTTTGACGTCAATATCTTTAGAATCGGCAGAAGTAAATTTTGGATTACCTTAGCAACGGGGGTTATTCGCTAACCGCGCCCACATTCCTTCTATGGTCATATTCTATGTTATTATGCCTGTTACAGCTTAAGTCTGGGATCAACATATTAAAGTCCCCTAGGAATGCATTGAGATATGAGCGTGTATAAAGACTACGCCACTTTTGTAAGCTCGCCAAGCGCACACCGTTCGAAATCTATAGCTGGTAATACCATTTTTCTTTTGTCATTGGCTTTCCATTAGTACGAAAAGCGTTAGGAAACGATTGATAAAAATCCCTATGAGTGATATGTGATTGAAGCTAATGCTAATGCTCGTTTTTTTGTAAATTCAAGATGTTATCCCAAGGTCAAAGGTCAACGAAACTTTACGGGTTGTTGAAGACTCATGCTTGCGGCATGTGGGTCAAATTTCGTGACAATCGGACAAACTAAATGTTCGTTTCACCTTTGTGAAATCCCAAATTTTCAGATCTCAAAACAAAATGGCCGTCAAAGCGTAGGTTGTGGAGCCATCCCATAATAATGTAAAATTTAGCCATGGGTATATCCAGCAAAGGTCAGTCTGTTTCGTTTGCGATTTGCGAAATAAAAGATTTAAAATGCTGAGTCAGCAATTTTTTTCGTGACGGTTTTTTGCCGACCAGAGGCGCATTGTACGCATTTCGGTTTCGTAAGTTATATTGTTTCGTTCAGCTTGGGCCTCCAAACGCGCGAATACCACTTTAACGCAAATCGGGTAAAATGTGTTCAATGTAGCTAAAACCGTGTTGATGATTAAAGGACGTTTTTAGTGAAAATAAAGAACCTGTGCTTTTTTCTAGTATGGTTTCTGCAGAGCACCAGGAGTTCATTACAAATTCCCCTCTGACTTTTGGGCGGGACTACTTACCTGGATAAAACCCCGCCCCCTCTTCCCAACCACATTGCTGAGAGCTTGAAATGAGAAGCTTGTGGCCACTTTTTCAAACCACATTTTATCATCTGCTCACAATAATTTGAATATAGAAATTTAAAATATGCAAATTTGATCTTAATTGTATTTATATCTGTCCTCCCTTACCAGAAAAATACCACAAGTATTTGTTAAAAACACAATTGTCATCAGAGTGGGTCTTTAATTCTATGATAACAAGTCTTGTTTTCCTTAAATATTACAAAAAGACTGTTTCATGGTCAATAAACTGCTGTATATGTTCATTTAGAATAGGAGATTCTGTTTGATAGTATAATTAAGGGACTCCATAGCCAAACATGGTGTCCTGTTTTGTTGGGTCATATGACCAACTTCATTTTTAAAAAAGGGGTTTCTATTCCAGTTTTGCAAACTATGTCGATTTAGTTGATAAATTAGTCATTTTTTAAATTGTTGCGTTTCCATAAAAAAAGAAATTAATTATCAAATTATTCCAAAACCAATTTCCGCACTAACATAGTTGATGGAAAAACAGACGATGACTTTGTTTCATGTGTTCATTCTCTTCTTGTTTTGTTTTAAATTATTTTTAAAGTTTGTTTTTTCTGAATATTTGAGTGGATTTGACCCAAACAGTCATGCGTTTCTCCTTTCAGTCGTGTTTAGGTCAAATCGTTGGTTTGTTCATCTCTAATATCGTCAAATTTGTGAGATTATTAAGATTTTTTGCTTTTTTCTCCAATTTCTGCCAAATTCAGTCGCGCTAACAAGCTAATTCACCACAACCAGACCCTCTCTGAGCAACACAGAGCCCGTCATCTGCACCTCTGTGTGCGGTGGGCTCGTCCTTCATGACCACTTTCAGCTCATGACTCCACCCCTTTGCCCCCCCGCAGCACCGTCTGCACAACATCCACAAATGAGATAAGAGCACTAATGTGATTGAGAGAGGGAGGAAGAGATAGAGAGGGAGGGTTTCTAATTTAATAGAAACTCCATCAGACTAATGGAACCGCGCACTGACCGCCCACACACACACACACACACACACTTCTATATATGTATGTATATGAACGGTCACTTGCTCTTTGCTGTGGCACCTTGTGAGCGTGGGAACCTATTAGCATTCAACGCAGAGCTCTGGAACACTTAGTTCTACAAATGCACGGAGGGAAAAGACAGAAGAGGTTGGAGGAGGAGGAGGAGGACAAACCCAAAAATATGACAGCCGGGACGGAGAGACGATACCAAGACAAAGAGGAGTTCAGGAAATGTAAAAGTAGGGAATCAAACTTTATGGCAGGGGTGGGCAAACTACGGCCCGGGGGCCACATGCGGCCCCTTAAGCTACTTAATGTGGCCCTCCAAATTAAAATACATTGAATCAAAAATCCTAATTATTGTTTTATTTTCATTGTATTTCTGGTTTCTTCTCATGAATGGTGTTGTTTCTCTGGCGTTCGTGTGTGTTTTTTTCTGAGTCAGAAGGTGATCTTTCAGATTTCTTTGAGTTCACATTTTCCTCTGAAGAACATCAACCCAAAAAGAGAACAAAAATCAAAATTTAGAAATTAAAATTCCCAAATTTTCTGTTTTTAAATGGATATATGTGAATTTTAATCCAAATTAAAGCATGTTTTTCTCTAAATTCCATATTATCTTCTTAGTTTATGAGGTTGATTACCAAAACTCTCCTTCCATCTGCTCCTTGTCCGGCCCTTATGCCAAATTTTAGAACCCTTTCTGGCCCACGAGTCAAAACAATTGCCCACCCCTGCCTTATGGCAAACACCTACGATTGATGCCACGCCCACTTTAGCCTCGGCAACTCGTGTTCAATCGACCAATAGTCGCGTTTCCATTAACTCTGAAATTTCGATATTAAATTCTCCTAATGGAAACACCACAATTTCGAAAAAACTCCGTGACCTTTTTTCGAAAAGCAAAAAGTTTAGAGGAGGTGGTATTTGGGCCGTATCGAAACAGTAGTTTTTCGAAAAACTGTAATGGAAACACTTTTTTCAAAACAAACGAGTCACGTGACCATTAACCGGATATGACGTTTCGGACAGGAAGCAGGAAAAGCTGGTCAAAGTGATGAACTTTTTCATCAGTTTGTGGCAAATAGCCTCACACACCCCATACACACACCTGTGTACGGTCGTTTTACTGACTCCAAATGTCTCTGCCACTACTCTGTACTCGGCACATGTTGCTAGTTTGTAGATGGCGATGGCGATGCGCTTTTTCACAGCAACTGGCTGCCTTGGGCACCGCACAGCGGGCGCCACGAGAGGTCCCACAGCGTCGCACAGCTCATCAAAAGTTGAGCGTGTCATGCGAAAATGCTGAATCCACAGCTCTTCTGTGAATTCTTCAACCACGATTTCCCAAAAATGTTTGACTCTACGTCGCTCCCACGTATAAGGAGCCTGCCGCTCCGAGGCTCGGATGAGACGTAGACGTCTTCTCTGAATGGAAGGATGAGAGCTAGCGCCGTGGCAGAAATGTGAAGGAATCTACTGCACATCAAAATAGTGTTTTTTTTAATGACTTATCGCAGGAATTACTTTGAGTTTTTCGCATAATCATGGTTTAATGGAAACGCTGTTTTTTCGAAACAGTGTTTTATCGAAATTCTAGAAATGTCGATAAAGTTTTGCGCAAAAGTGTAATGGAAACGCAGCTACTGAAGAGTCTACATACATGTTGTAGACTTCCGCAGTCACTCGGGTCCGTGCTGTGTCCATTCAACGTGTGCTGAAAGTTAAATCAATCGAACTTCAGACTGGGATTTGGTGTCCTTTTCAAAACACGGAAGTACCAACCGATTGAAAATCGATCATGAGGGAGAAATCGATTAATCTGATTTATGTTATACGACACCAAGTCTTTCATTTATCGGAATAGAGCTGTGAAAGAAAAAGTCTGGGGCAATGCTTTGACATTTGAAACCCACGAATCATGATTCCACAAAACCACTCGGGGGTGGGGTTAAAGCCGACGCGTTAACGTACTCGATTGATCAAAAAGAATTGACGAGTTAATGCAAATGAATCGCCTTCGTTTTACTCTCACTTATACCATATAGTCACTTACAAACTTAAATCTTATCTTTTTTTAGTTTAGATCACTTTTCACAAAAGATTATTTGATCCATGGTCGGGTGCGTTGTCACGTCTGCAGCAGCAGAGAAACGCGATATAAATGCCGATGGGTTAAATAAAGTTTCAGTTCAGAGAGAAGGTTCACCTCTACCTCTTGTTTTTGTCCAGATGCTGAAGCAAAGTTCTTCTGAAGCAGCTGGACCTGAGATATAAACAGGAACTGCATATCAGCATCTTTGGGTTTTTTTGGAGTAATACTGCAGACATAAAAGTCGTTAGAGTTCTGCTCATCTTACTGTTGACGTGTTTTGTTCTCACAAAACAACACTTGATAAATTAAAACATTCAGATACTAAAGATGAAGGAAAAGAGCCTATTTGTGTTTAGGGCTGCCACAAACGATTATTTTAATAGTCGACTAATCACCGATTATTTTTTCCGATTAGTCGACTAATCGGATCATGTGGAAACTGGATGTAAAGACGCTGAAGTTGATAACCAGCTAAAATATTAGTTAAATGCCCAATTAGCCTAAAAAAATAAAAAGAGCCAAAGTTAGCCAAAATAGCTAGCATACTGCTGAAATATTAGCTAAACTCAAAATTAGCCTAAAAAAACAGAAAAATCCTAAATTAACCAAAATAGCTATGTCGCTGAAATATTAGTTAAACTCAAAAACAGCTTAAAAAAAAAAAAAAAAAATTACGTTTGCCAAAACAGCTAGCATGCAGATTAAATATTAGCTAAACTCCATAAAAGGCTAAAGAAACTTATTAAATTCCAAAATAGTCCAAAAAGCTGGCAGAATGCTATTATAACTTTTAACTTTACTAAACTCTGACTTCATACAATATAAAGTAATGATTAATCGACTATTAAATTAGTTGTCGACTATTTTAATAGTCGATTAATCATCGATTAGTCGAATAATCGTGGCAGCCCTATTTGTGTTGAAAAGTCACATTTTATCATTTAAAATGTACCCTGTAAAACATTGCGATTAATCGTGATTAATCGCAACAAAAAAGTGTGATTAATCTGATTTTTTTTATCCATTTACAGCATTAATTAAAAATAAACATTTTAAATATAAAGTTTTGTGTGTGTCATTAAATTACAAAAAATTAATCTTATTCCAGGTTTGCGATTAATTAGTTCCATTTTTTTTAATCGATTAAAATGTTTCTGCGTTTTTCTTGGTTGCAAAAACCACTCGAGTGTTTTTGACTTTCTTCAAGGCCGACGAAGCGGACTGTGATTCATGTCTGGACGCACGGGTTTGGTCGCTGTCAAAAGAGGGCGGGGTCTGAGTCAGTGTGATAGGAGGTACACGTGACGAATGCTTTTTCACCATCAGTCCCGTCGTAATGAATGAGTGTGCATCTCCCACATGCACCTACGCGGCGGCTGATTTATTCCTGCTTACTCTCTGAAGTGCAGGAGTTTTGGCCGCCTGACAAAAAGCCAAACGTGTCCTTGAGCGCCGCCGAGTTCTTCCAGGTTTTTTTTTTTTTTTTTCCTTCTCCTTAATGCTTATTTTGCTCACTGCCACTCTCCTTATCTCTCTAAAGACACAGCTCCATTAAAGGTCTGATTTAGATGAAGCCAAAAACTTTTAAGGAGAGAAGGACAGACAAGGAGAATTAAAGCGTTCTTCCACATTTCTAACTCGTAAAATCTTGTTAATTTACAGGTTTATAGGAAATATTGTTATATATATATATATTCTAATTCTAAAGGCAAAAGTTTTCAGAATTTGACGATACGTGAACCTCTGGTTCTTCTTCTGCTTCAGTTTCTGAATATTGAGGATCATTTCTGCCTGTTGGAGGAATCTTTGGCAGAAGAGCAGGTGTTGAGGGAATCCGTCATCAGCAGATTCAGTTATTATGAGACGATCCGGATCTGCGTTTGTCCTGTTCCAACAGATTTCTAGTGTGATCCTTCTGTGCCGAATATTATGGAGGGAGTCTTATCATAAATATCATCAGGAGACATGGCATTGACTTCCATCGTTATGCCGATGACACCCAGCTTTACGTTGATGCGTCTCCTGATGAACCTACTACAATAAATGAACTTGTAAATTGCATAAATGATACAAAAAACTGGATGGCAGCAAATTTTTTAAAACTTAATAAAGACAAAACAGAGATATTAATTATTGGTCCAGAAGCTGACGGAGAGAGAGTCAAAACTTTGGCATGGACAAGGTAGTGCCCTTCCTCTCAAGATCTAGTGCTGAGATTTTAATCCACGTTTTTATAAGTTCGAGACTTGATTATTGTAATGCTCTTTTAACAGTCTGTCAACAAGTTGCAACTGATACAAAATTCAGCTGCGCGTCTCCTAACCAACACCAGAAGAAGAGACCATATCACTCCTGTCCTTAAGTCCCTGCACTGGCTGCCTGTCAGTTTTAGGATAGATTTTAAAATTCTTCTTTTAGTTTTTAAATGTCTTAATGGTTTAGGTCCTTTATATTTATTAGATCTCCTAAGTCAGGGGTGTCAAACTCAATCGCACAAGGGGCCAAAATCCAAAACACACCTTAAGTCGTGGGCCGAACAGGATAAAATTTTAAAACCTTAAGTTCTGAGAGTTGAAGATGCTGAAATTGATAGCTGAAAATACGGAAGCTGATAGCCAGGTAACATTATAGCTAAATACCAAATTAACTCAAAAAACTAAAGAAAAAAAATAGCTAATCTTCAAATTGCCTAAAAAACTGAAAAAAGCCTAAATTAGCCAAAATATCTAGTATGTAATATTAGTCTCACTCCAAAACAGCCTAAAAAACTTTTATTTAAAAAACAAAAAAAGCCACAATTCGCCAAAACAGCTAGCATGTAGCTGAAATATTAGCTAAATTCCAAAATAGCCTAAAAAATCTTAGAAAATAGTCCAAAAGCTAGCAGAATGTCATATTTTAAAACTTTAAAACCGTGACTTTTTAACATAATTCTGAATGATAAAAAGGCAGGAATATTATTCCAGAGTAAATCAACTTAAAACTTAAATAACTTTCAATATTTTACTCTCCATAAAAATATATTCTGTCAAATTTATGCAAGTTAAAGATAACCTCATTAATAACAATGAAATAAAATGATCTGGAGGGCCGGATAGAATTACTCGGAGGGCCGAATCTGGCCCCCGGGCCTTGACTTTGACACATGTGTCCTAAGTCCTTACGAACCACCAAGAGCTCTCAGATCCTCAGGCTCCACTATATTAAGACCAAGACCTATGGTGAGGCTTCCTTTCAGTGTCTAGGCGCTCGCCTGTGGAATAGCCTGCCCGAGGACCTGAGAGCTGCTACATCTGTGGAGATCTTTAAAAACAAATTAAAAACCTACCTTTTTTAGTAAAGCTTTTAATGATTCACTTTGAACTTTTAGGGTTTATTATAGTTTTAATATTTTGTTATTTCAATGATGATGCTGGTTTTGTCGCAAGTTTTTCATATGATGTCTTGATTTTATCTATTTTTATGCTGTTTTTGTCTTGATGAGGTGGATATTTCTGATCTATTTTGCTGAAATATGTTTTCTTTTAACTTGTAAAGCACTTTGGGCTGTACAGAAGTACATGAAAAGCGCTCAACAAATAAAGTTTGATTGATTGATTGATTATCACAGAAGCTGAGACTCCTTTCATTCCTCTTTTCCGTTCACTTTTGGATCCGGAGCACCAGGACAAATGAAGGAAGCATTTGTAATTTTAATTTAAAAAGTTGCAAAAATACAAAAAAAAATTAGAAAACTAATCTTTTAACTAAAGATTTAAAAAAGAAACATTGACAACAGTGCAGAGAAAACATAGCCTCAACAAACTAAACTGAAACGTCTCGACTAAAATGGAAACACTTGAAAAGTGGGCGGGACTTTCCAGCAGAGGCTCCGACCAACCTGAAGAAAAACGGAAATCTTCAATTAAACTTTATTGATCTTACAGAAAAGAAGAAAAGGTGGTGAGAGCAGCCATGTTGTTTGGTCAATAGAGAGAGTGAAGAAAAGACAGGAAGCAGAGATGAAGATGCTGAGGTTCTCTTCGGGAGTGACCAGGATGGATGGGATCAGGAAGGAATCCATCAGAGGAGATAAAGTCAGATTAAAGACTGAGATGGTTCAGACATGTCTAGAGAAGAAAGGAAAGGATTCTGAGTCTAGAGCTAAAGGAAGACCGGAGGAAGACTTGAGAGTAGCTGGTGTTAGAGAGGAGGGTGCAGAAGACAGATGGACGAAGCTGATTGGCTGAGGCGAAAAGTCCAAAAAGGAAAAGAAAAGATGGAGGAGAAATTCACCTGTCAACAGAAAAACAAGTACAAATCACCAAACAAAAAAAGGGAATAAATTCTTTTTGATGAGCTAACCCGGGGTCGACAACCTTTAACGTTTTCTACTGATCCAAATCTAGAAGGAGCCGCATCCTTTAGCCTTTAAGAAAGTAGAATTTTCATTCATGACCTTTTTTTTTTTTTTTTTGCAACTTTTTATTTTTTGTTGTTATCACAAATGATATACAAAGAGGACAAAACATATATCATAGAATAAAAAATAAAAAACAGAAGAGGCAGAAAAAAAAAAAAAAACAGGATAAACAAAGGAACTCTACCCATAGTACACAGTCATCTCTTCATAGGTACAATATCAAAAGAGGCAGACAAATACACCCGGACATAAAGAATAAAAAAAAAACTTTTTTTTTTTTTTTAATAATAAATATGAATTACGTCCATTTTTATACCCAAACAAAAGAAAAACTACAAAAAGAAACCGTTTTGTGTGCGCCACATGTTTGGGCTAAACGACTGGACTGCTCTGTATTTGTACATCCATTTAAATAATTTGATGGTTTTTTTGTCTGGGCGGCGACACGCCGACGAGGACGGCTCTATGTTGACGTCATGAAGTGGGCGGCACCCTTTTTTTTTTTTTTTCACGTGTATTATTTTACTATTTATTGCTATTTTACTGGAAAGTGTCCTTGGGTGTTTTGAAAGGCGCTTCAAATAAAATTTATTATTATTATTATTATTAAGGAGTGAAAGGCGGAGCCTCAGAGATTGGTATGAAAAGATTTCACAAAAACAACATAAATAATTAGTGTTCTAAAAGGTAAAATATGATCATATATGGATATAATAAAGTCTGAAAGACTTAAAAATGAAGAATGGTATGACCTCTTTATATAATAGACATGAAATACATTTTACACGCAGAAAAAAAAACAAATTGCTGAGACTTTTGTTTTTTTTTTTAATTCGCCGCTGTACTTTTAAATGTCCGGCCGGTTTGTGGTCAATACTGGGATTAAAACTCTGAAAACGGAAAGCCCTGCCTCGGGAAAGCTCCGCTGCTCCGAGTGGAACGGCACCAAAATGCATGCACAAGATGAAGCGAGCAGCGGATCAACCTCTGGGTAGACGACTCCGACTCAGACGTCGTCAGTCCCGCTAATGCAATTAAAGTGACAGAAGCCGGCGAGGAAGAAGGAGCTCCTCCGTCTGCCGCCGTCTGAATCTTCCCCTCGGTTTATCCGTCACCGCAGGAGAAGCGGCGAGAAGGCCGAGGCCGGCTCTGATCCGCAGATTGATTACTGCCAACATTGTTTGTAACGGGATCGGATCATGAAGGCTTCAGGTTGGGAGACGGAGAGCGTTTTGATTTCTCGTCTGGTAACGAGATCCATAACTGTCACGACGCATTAACGCCGCATCTCAGCTCCAGATTTATGGAGGGATTCACCCACCCACATGCAAAGCGCCGCGGCCGCTCACGCCAACACCGATGGGTTACTGGGAAATTGCTCTGCTCTTAATCTAAACGGATCTCTTCACTCCATCTCCCTCAGTTTTCTCAGCAAAAATAAATCTTCCCAAACTCCAGTTTGGTCAGAAACCCTCTGAGAGTTTGTGACTGATGCTTCTGCTTAGAATTTCTGAAAGCAACAATAATGTTGGTGGTGTGTTTCGGTGCTCGGTCACCGTCCTCCAGCAGGTCCTTGAGGCCCCAGTTTCATAAAACCTTCAACTGCGTCTATTACCAGTGAGCTCGATGATGAAGACTTTCAAACCATCAGTGAGACGATAAGCACACACCTCCTCCTGTAATCCTCGGTTCCTCTCCGCGGCGTTAACCTTTTCAGAGTTCCACTGACGAATAGTGAAACCGCGAGCCTTCATTCGTCTATTCGTGGCAGCAGCTGCTTTGGCGCTACCCGACACGCCCCCGCCGGCTAAAAACAGCTCAGCAACAAAGAGCGGCCAGTGGATGTGAGGGGCAGCTGCAGATGGAAGGGAGCTCCGTCGGAACGGTCATGGATCCAAATGAGATTCATGACCTTCTTCAATGAGTGAGAACTGTCCCCCCCCAAAAAAAAGACTGAAATGATTGAAGAACACTGAGATAAAGTCGTACATCAGGGCTCATAATCTACCTGTTTTTCACCTCCTCCCTTTGCATTGATTACCTGGATCAGGCGTGATCAGTCAATCAGACTGAGAGGACACCAGAGTCAGCCAATCAGCAGATAGACTGGGAAAGAGGCAGGGTTAAAGGTCATGAGCCTCCTGTATTGTATAAAGAATTGATTAACCCCTGCTTATTCTTTGTTTCTTTGTATTGATAACTTAAGGGATGCTTTCAAATCGGCTCAGAGTTTAAAAAACCCAACATTCACAGTCTATCGAACCATTTTTTTCACATTCAGGTTATTGTTTTGCTGCAAACCGAACTGCTTTTGAGTCTGACATCAGAAAAGTGATGGATGCTCCGCTTTGGGATTTTCTAATGGATCAAAAAGTTCACGAAATCAATCATTTCAAGAAACCATTCAATTCACAAATTTTTGATTCAGATTCTTTCAATTTTGAGTTTACACATTTAGAGACGTTTGTTTAGAGATACATTAAAAATCTACTATATGTTTTGAGTATATATTGATATTAATTTTGATCCAGTTCACAGACAGTAAAATGTATTAGTGAAATAATGATTGTTGATAGCATCCAGTTATTCTAACAAACAGGAGTTCTAAAAAAATGTTCAGATCATTAACATTGTTCTGCTTCTCTATGGAGTTAAATCGGGGTCAATATTATTTGAAACCGAAATAAAATATTTTGAAAAAGATATTAATGTTTGGCCAAAAAAAATAGGTTTCCAAAAAACAAAATTTCTATTTCAAAACTATTTTTTCAGTTTCAAATCTTATTTTCAGTTTCAAACCTTTTTTTTCCGTTTACCAACCTTGATTTTGATTGGGCCTCGTGTTAGCCCCGCCCCAACGCGCCACAACGGGGCCAAAAGTTTTGAAACTGAAACTTTGGTTTGTACACGAAAAAAAAGATTTGAAACTGAAAAAATAGTTTTGAAATTAAATTTTTGAGTTTTGGAAACCTATTTTTTCGGCCAAACAATAATATTTTTTCAAAATATTTTATTTCGGTTTCAATTAATATTGGCCCCGATTTAGCTCCATACTTCTCCAGTTTGGCCACTAGGTGGCGATCGCGCTGTAGCATTACGCCTTATTCCAGAAGAAGAATACGCAAAAAAAACGTTTTAGACCACAAATGGTTACTTTAAAATATATTACCTTAAAGAAGTTTGGAAAAATTCTTGCAAGTGAACAAATAAAGATGATCATTTAGTTAGCAATGTATGTTTAGGTCGACCGAGCGTTAGCATTAGCCGTTCTATGGGGAATTCCATTGAATGTTAGCATAAAGCTAGCAGACTTTAGCTTTATGTGCTACATCGATTTATGAATCGATTATTGATCTGTAACAGATCAATAATGCACAGTCACAGACCCATTCAGGAACTGTGTGCTGGGGTTTCTGGGAGATGTAGTGCAGTCGGTCCTCTGGAGGTCCAGTAACCGTTTGTCACGTGACTCATATAATTGGAAAGAAGCGTTTGTAGTTTTGTGAGATACATTTTTGCCTCAAAACCACCTCCTCCAAGCATAAAATCGTTTTCTCTTATAAATGAGTCATTTCAAATTTATCCCATTTCCATTGGACAGATTTATCACATCTGATCGACTCCAATTTCATAGGAAACGCTACTACTCATTTAAACCCCAGACCATCACACTCACACCACTAGGTTTTCACAGGCATGTTTTCTTATTAAAAGTTTATATTAGATTGTTCCTTTTTATTCATTTGATGCCGTCCTGTGAAGGTCCTTGTTGTGTTCTGAGTTGCATGTTTTTTTGCAACATGCTAATGTTTTTGGCTCATTTGTTATCTACTAAAGGTTTTTAATAGACTAATTTAGTTTAGCTTCTATTTTAGCAACTTTTTTAGCTAATTTAGATTATGGAGGAATTTTAGAGTTCAGCTAGTATTTTTTCAATCAGCTAGCTTTTTAGGCTAATGTAGCATCTACTAAGGTTTTTTTTAGGCTAATTTGGAGTTAAGCTAATATTTAAGCAAAACACTAAACTTTTTTAGTAAAATTGACTCAGATTATGGATTTTAAAGCAAGTTTTAACACATTTTTCAGAAATTTAGTTAAACTTCAGCACTCTTTCAATGTTCTTTAATGACATTTCTTGTCTTTTAGCTAATTTTACATTTAGCTAATACTTTTTACAACAATTTAAATTAATTGCATTAACATTTTCAGCAACTGCTTTCAGCTAAAGGCATTTACACCAGCAGTATCTCAGGTTAAGCAACTTTTCTAGTTTTTTTTTTTCCCTTTCAGGTTTGACCAGCATAAACCTGAAGTATTCAAAATGTATTTAATGGATTCATATTGTATTTACTTTACTTTCTTTTCAGTATAGTAGTTTAAAGACAAACATTTGATATCTTCTCGTTGCATTTTTTTTTTTAATGATAGAAAACATATAGAAAAAAAAACAATTGTCTATATACATACATTCTTTCTCTCTGACCAAAGCTGCGGACAGCTCATTCCAGACTCAGTTTTCAGATCAGAACAGGTCTCAGAGAGGAATCAGAAGTCTGACAGGCTTTCCTTTTGACATGATACTGCTCTGCTTTCACAGCGCTGCTGCTCTGAGAGGAAAAAGGAAGTGGAGAAAGGAAGCGGCTGATAATAAAGTCGACATCTGTCTGATCTGCTCGGGTCAGTCAGAACTCTGAAAGAAAAAGTCCATCCGCCTTCTGCTGGTGTGAAAGATTTAAAAAACAGTGCAGTTTTCATAAAACCTGTTAAAAAAAAGCTGAATTCTTTACAGAACCAGTTCATCTAAATAACACTTTAGTTGTTCTTTTTTTTTCTTTCCAATGGAATGAAAATTGAGTGTTTGACTTGTTGATTTGAGTCTGTAGATGTGGACTTGAGCTGATCAGCTGCATTTGTGAGTGACTCTGCAAAGATGTGCAAAAAAAAATAAAAAATCAAATATACAAAAAATTTATGTTTCAGTTCCAGGATGTCAAATGATTAATTTACTGAAACTAATGAATCAGACAGGAGAGCAGCATACATCCATGACTACTCCTCCTCCTCCTCCTCCTCTTTTTGAAGATGTTCAAACATCAGCATCATTTTATCTTCCTGTTTTAACCAAAACAAGGAGCCAGCATTATATAGTGCATTTAAACTCATGATTCAGGTCATTAAAATGTGTCATTTGTAACAATAACTGTTTTGCATGCTCTAATTTGTGGTTCTTTTAGGTTTATTTTATAATAAATGTGAAAGAAAATTGAATTTGAAATCTTCAATTAATGATAAGATTGTCAAAAAGTCATATTTCTTCATTTGGGCTGACGCTTCACTGTTGACAAACACACAAAAAACTAACATACGCAGCAAATCTGTAGGAAAAAAAGAGATAAAAGGAAATGCTGACCTTCATCCAACAGCTGATAAGAATTCCTGCGGTCACGTGTCGACTCACTTCCTCCTGCTGCTGTGCAAACATGTTAGCAGCTGAAGCACCAAGCCAGCAGTTTACAACAAAACCAAGAATAAAAAACATCAGTGGGCTTTAAATTGGTTTAAATCAGCGTAATGACGCATTTATTTTCAGTCAGTGTGCTGCAGAACGTGAATGCATCTGCGTGAGAAATTATTGAGATTAGTTTGTGGAGCAAATTATCGGATTTGATTCGAAACAATAAACTTTTAAGAAATTTATCTATAGCAAATGTGATTTATTTATCCAAGCTTCTAGATACCTTACACACACACAACTGGTTTGGTTCAGTCCTCTAATGCTACATCAGTGGATCTCAAACTGTCGGGCACAAATTTAGTCCAAAACCTTCCATTGTTTTAGTTCAGAAATCATGAAAACGTCTGTTAGAAAGAAAAGCGACTGGGGTTTCAAACTACGGTGGCCCTGAAGCTCAAAACACATCAGCAAATCACTCGACACAAAAACATTTTAAGGTTCAAAATGACAAAAATAAAAAAAGCAAAACAAATATATGAATTGATTTTAAAAAGCAAAAAACACAAAATTCCAGAAACCAAAAAATATTTCCAGAAAACAAAAGGAAATGTTAGAAAAAGGAAACAATGAGAAACTGTAAAAAGGTACTATGAGACGTTGTTGATTGGACGGGTATATCCAGTGTCGCTTTATGCCAAATACCTTTCAGTGGAAACTTCATCGTCCAATCAGCAATCTCCCACAGTACTTACCTTTTACGGTTCGGAAAGCAAAAGTAATATTACAGAAATCTCTAAGGTAAGTATCATAGGACATCACTTATTGTCCATTTTAACTAAAAGTTATTTTAAATAAGTGATCCTATTATTGTCCAATCAGCGATGTCCCACAACATCTGCCGTTTAGTTTCTTTCTGTGCTTCATTTTTTCTAACATTTCCTTTTGTTTTTTTGGAAAAAACATTTGTTTTCTTAATTTTGTTTTATTATATTTGTTTTGTTTTTAAATCGTTGCCATAATCTTTAAAATGTTTTTGTGTGGAGTGATTTTGTTGTTGGAATTTGCACTTCAGGGCCACCGTACTCATGGATGTGATCCATGAATCAATGATCTGTCTCCATTTCAACTCGTCTGAAAAAAATATGAATAAGAACTTTTAATTTTATTACAAAAAAGTTCCATCTTTGTTCATCTTAAGTCACTAACAAACAGTTTTGACTGAACATCATGTGTTTTAGAAGAACAAACAAACAAACCCCCGTTTGCTTAAAGGGAAATTCATTTAAATCAAACATTTTTAGGAGTTTTTGTGCTTCAACTCCAGAGAATCCCAAATTCATTTTAGGACATCTTCATTAATTTGGTGATTTCTCTCATTCCTACAAGCATCTCTGAGGCTAAAACAAAGTTTGTTTTCTCTAAAATTGGAGCGATAGATCAAACCAAAATTTTTTGTTTTGTTCCAAAACGGGAGCAGACAGAAAAAGTTTGACGTCTGCAGATGATCGTAGGAGGATTTCTTTGAGGGCGTTGGACCTCCCGTCATCACATTTCTGTCAGCTTTGCTGGATTTGACATCAAACTAGTGACAAATAAAACCACTGGTTACCCAGAAGAAACACAACTCCCTTTGACCTGGAGGCGACGAGGCGCAATCCGCTGGTTTGTGGTCGACTGAGTCAAGAAGAGTCAGTCAGGAGACTTGAAGGAACCAGAAAGGTCAGCAGCAGAATCTTGTAGGTGCAGAGTGGATGTGAGAGCTGCATGTGAGCGCAGACGAGGGTTTTACAATCCCAACAGAGCCGATTCCGTGACTGTTGAGGTAAAAACCTCCAGTTCATAAAACCTAACATGTGTTCTCCCTTTATTTCTGGCTCGGTTCCTCCTGGAGTTTCTTTGGCCAGGCTTCAACTGCAGAGCCGACATACAAAAAGGTCAAAACTAATAATGTGGCAAAATAAAAAAATTAAAAAAAAAAGAGCTGAGCTCAGCAAAAAGAATCAGTGACTTCAGAATCTATTGTGTTTCAAATGAGCTGGAAGAACTGCTGACGGTTCCTGAAAACTAAAGACTGAAGCGATACAAGTGGCTCCAAACGACTGAATTCATAATATTTCATATCCAACCTGTTTGTTTTGTTTATAAGTCGACGCTTTAGAATGCTATCATCATGTGTATTCTGATGATACGATACTTCTCCATGCATGATATGATTCGTATCACGATATGTTCCAAGACTTTTCAATTTGTGACTTCATTTATTTTATTTAAATCAGTGTTTTTCAACCTTTTTTGAGCCAATGTACACTTTTTCAATGAAAAAAATCCCGCGGCACACTAGTATCCAAAAGGTAAAAAATTTTAATCGGTATTGATGTACAATCTAATTTACATTTTTTAAATAAGTGGGAAGCGTCATTGCAGCACAGAGGCGCTGTCATTTTAACCCAGTGTTTCTCAATCTCAATTCTCGTACCCCCCTCCACACACACAAACACAACTTTCTGCTGCGAATATCATTGGTACCATTAGTCAATTTTCTCAAGTTAAACTTATACCTCTTCAAAACAGTCTACATTTATTATCATTAAAGAATGATTAAAAAAAATATATTTAAAAAAACTTATCCGTTTTATCAATGTTTCTTTTTTTTAAGAATACTTCCAAAACTTTCAAAGTAAAAACAACAATCTTTCCTTGTTTCCCTCCACAGTCGTGATGGGAATTCTGGCTTTTCTCAAAAATTCTGTTCTTTTGCATTAGCTCTCTGAAAACAGCGGCTTTTTCAGCTGCAAAATGACTTTTTATGTTGTTTTTTTGCTTTATTTAATTTATCATAAACTATTATATAAGATTATGCACAAAGTCCATAATGTAAACATGTTTTCATTCATTTAAAGTGTCTATTATGTTTATGTTGTTATTTATCCCTTCCAGACAGAATGTACAAAATCAATGAAAAAAAAGAACTATTAACTATTCAATTTTTAACTGAAAAGTTTGAGAAAGTCTGCTGTAGCCCAATGCATCCCCCAATGCATCCTGGGGGATGTAGTGCATAACTCGCGCGTATTCCGGATATACTCACGTTTCTGAGCTTCATTCTTTTGTTCACTTCTTAAACTGTCTGACACCGGATCCTGCAGGAAGTTACACCACTAAACACGAGCTGTAGCTGCTGTTTTTGTTAGAACCGAGAGATTTTATGAGCCGAAAAGGAACAAGGAAGTGAGGACGTTAACCACTTCTGATTGGTCAGATTTATGACATGTGATCAAGCCTCCAACAATGATTGGTGGAGACAGTTGAAGGGGCGAACTTTTCTGAAAGCCGAGCTTGCAGCTGGTTTTGCGGCCAGATTGCGGTAACATTATTCTGATTAAAAGTCATTTATAGAAACATTGAAAAAAATATTTTACAATGCTCGTGAATAATTAAATATCATCTTTTCAGCACTTTAAATAGATACGAGCATCGCCGAGTGAAATATCACGATATATTACCAAATCGATTTTCCTCTGCTCCTAGAGTATAAATCACTTAACCCGTAGTAGTCCGACCTAGTTTACAATTTCCTTTATTAATTTATCCTTAAGACAGTTTTGGTGGCAATGATTAATAAATATCTTTTTAGTACGAACCCAGCTTCGCTCTATTTCAATAACTCTACAATTAACCTTAAACTCTCCAAAAAATAAAATTCTGAGCAAAAAGTTAGTTATAATTTTCAGCAAAAAATTAAAAACAATTAAGAAAAGTTTTATGTTATATGTTTTATGTAATATGTATGGATACAAAATACATATATAAATCAAAAACAAGGGAAATATAAGGACAAAACAATGTAGAAATGTCTTAAACAGGTATCGCTCCACTAAAATATCTACAAGAATTTATTCCAATTGTCACAATTACGCTTTATAACTTTATTTTAAATATGGTTGTCAACTTTAAAACGTGAATAATTAAAAAAAAAAAGAACTAATATTTAATCAGAAATTAATTACACTTTGCAAAACAACCACATTCTGTTTCACGTCTGACGGCGTGCATTAATTTCTGATAATGCTCTCTCTGTTAGACATTATCCTGCTTACACCACGGTCACTTACAAAAGAAATGAATATTCAACCGAATTTTAGCATTGTATTGTTGTTACTTTATTGGGTTAGATCGGGGTTTCACAAAAACCAACTAATTGAAACGTGGCGTGGCCCGTTGTCATGGCAACACAACAAGCCGTCGCCGAGCCTGCAGACGTCAAATACGGATCGCCACAATGAGTTGAATAAAGCAAAAAGTTCACCTCTTACTGCTCGTTTCTGTCCAGATGAAGAAGACTGCACAGGGATACAGAGCGTTTGGACTAGTCTAACTTCTTTTTAAGGGCGTGCATTCACAGCAGCCAATCAGAATCGAGTATTCACCCGAATGATGGTAAATTTATATAAAGTGCAGAAACACGACGTTTGTTTCTTAAGCATCTCTGTTTTCTTGGAGTGATACTGCAGACAAAAGTCTTCTCATCTCTCCTCGTCTTACCGTTTGGGTTTTTTTTACTCACAAATTAACACTAGAAATGAAAATAAATTCAAACAATGAAACATTTTGCCCTGTTTTTGTTCAAATGTTGCATTTTGTCATAAAATTGACCTCCTTTGTGATTAATCACGATTTTAAAGTGCGATTAATCTGACTAAACGGCGCGAGTTTTAAAACCCATTTTCCAAAGCTACCAGCTCAGTGGCCTTGTGGTAGAGTGTCCGCCCTGAGATTGGAAGGTCATGGGTTCAAGTCCAGGCCGAGTCGTACCAAAGACTGTAAAAATGGGACCCAGTGCCTCCCTGCATTAAGGGGTTGGATTGGGGGGTTAAACCACCAAATGGTTCCCAAGCGCGGCTGTGTCTGCAGCTCACCGCTCCCTTAAGGGATGGGTCAAATGCGGAGAACAAATTTAGCACACCTAGGTGTGTGACAACTAATGGGACTTTAACTTTTGACTTTAATGAAAACTAGACCAACAGTGAGGGTTACTGTCATTCCTTCATAACAAACAGGCAAACTCATCGGTTAGTTCAGAGAATGTTGATGGTTGACTCATCTCCAGACATAATTCAACACCATCACCAAAACTTCACTGGTTTTTAAAACCTCCTTAAAGCAATCTCTCCAATGTTGGTAACAAGCTTTTTCCCATTAAAATTAAATAATTCATTCAGTTGAGAGGTTTACTGTTGGAATTCTGTCATTATTTATGTTTATTTTTTGTCATTCTGCTTTATTCGGTCTTTGGTTTGAGGTGTCGGGATGAGAATCCGAGAACCTGGACTGGTTGATAAAAGGTTGGACTCCCCTCTGTGGGTTCATCATTTCGTTCACGAGCAGGGCGGGAACGGAGCGCGAGGCTGACAGATGGATCAGCTCACAGACTTTATATAGTTCCTCTGAGGTTTCGACAGTCAAAAAGGCGAACCCTCAAACTCGCAGGTGGCTCTTCATACTCTCCCTCTGAAACAACTTCTTGGTAACTTAAAAAGATTTAAATCCCAGAATCAGGCCCAACTGTGAACCAAAAATGTTCAATGAACTAAATCTAAGAAGAAAATCAGTGAACTAATCAAACTAGTGAACAAAAACAGACACTTTTTTAAGATCTAATGACAGAATTGTTACATAAAATATAGTTTAACTGCATGAAATACAACAGGGGTTTATTAAGTATAAACCCCTGTTGGGACAATAAAATCTGTCCAACGCAAGAGGCTCTCAGCCCGTATCTGCTTGCTCAGCTGTTGGACAGGACAAGTTTAAAAAATAAATTAAAAAAAAAAAAAAAAAAAAAAAAAAAAAAATTATATTTATATATATATATATATATATATATATAGTTTAACTGAACGTTTTAAAAATATAGAAACCTCAACTTTTAACAAACATACATAAGTAATTGTGCATTTATTTGACAGGATTGTGCAGCCATAATTAGACCAACTAACTACTATAATAAGGGAGTTTGAACCAAGTAGGAAACAAATCTTTCCTTCACTCTTTAGCACAGGGACTCTAACTTTAAAAGAAATAAACACGATCAAACAAGTGGCTTCTACGTTCTACCACCTAAAGTGCAGAAAATTAAAATCTGATCTATACAGGTGTAATAAGTTTGTTTTCTACAGATGGAGCTTTAATCCTCTGCTCACATACGGTCGATGAGCAGGAATTTGAGCTGATGAAAGTTATGAACTGTACAGTAAGAAATGAATATTATCATAAACTTAGAGGCTCCAGTTTGTTCGGGTCCCTTTCACAGGTTTTCTGCATCGTGATAGTTTAGAAAATGTCATAAAATATTAAAAATTACTGTAAGATTGTTTGAGTCTAACGGGTTTGAGCCTTTTTTTAAAGGTATGATAGATCCTGTCTAGGAAATTAAAGGTTTAAGTCCTCACAAACTAAAATGAGGCATGTAGAAAGATCAACAACCACCATGTGTTAAATCCTCCAATCCAGAGGTCTGCAACCTGCAGCTCCAGATCCACATGTGGCTCTTTTAATTTCTCCATGGTGGCTCTCTGGATGAAAAAAAATAAAACAGTAAATTTTGAAAAAAAATTGGAGATTAGCTATTGTTTTAGCAACATACTAGCGTTTTTGGCTAATGTGTTACCTACTGGAGTTTTTAGGCTATTTTAGCAACATGCTAACGTTTTTGGCTAAGTTTTCTGAGAAATTTTATGCTAATTTGGAGTTTAGCTAATATTTTAGTAAAATGCTAATGTTTTAAGCTAATTTGCTATCTATTGAAACTTTGGATAATTTAGAATTTAGCTTCTATTTTAGCAACATGCTAACGTTTTTGGCTAATGTGTTACCTACTGGAGTTTTTAGGCTAATTTAGAATTTTAGCTTCTATTTTTGCAACATGCTAAGGTTTTTGGCTGATGTGTTACCTACTGGAGTTTTTAGGCTAATTTAGAATTTTAGCTTCTATTTTTGCAACATGCTAAGGTTTTTGGCTGATGTGTTACCTACTGGAGTTTTTAGGCTAATTTAGAATTTTAGCTTCTATTTTTGCAACATGCTAACGTTTTTGGCTGATGTGTTACCTACTGGAGTTTTTAGGCTAATTTAGAATTTTAGCTTCTATTTTTGCAACATGCTAACGTTTTTGGCTGATGTGTTACCTACTGGAGTTTTTAGGCTAATTTAGAATTTTAGCTTCTATTTTTGCAACATGCTAACGTTTTTGGCTGATGTGTTACCTACTGGAGTTTTTAGGCTAATTTAGAATTTTAGCTTCTATTTTTGCAACATGCTAACGTTTTTGGCTGATGTGTTACCTACTGGAGTTTTTAGGCTAATTTAGAATTTTAGCTTCTATTTTAGCAACATGCTAACGTTTTTGGCTGATGTGTTACCTACTGGAGTTTTTAGGCTAATTTAGAATTTTAGCTTCTATTTTTGCAACATGCTAACGTTTTTGGCTGATGTGTTACCTACTGGAGTTTTTAGGCTAATTTAGAATTTTAGCTTCTATTTTAGCAACATGCTAACGTTTATGGCTAAGTTTTCTGACAAATTTTATGCTAATTTGGAGTTTAGCTAATATTTTTGTAAAATGCTGATGTTTTCAGCTAATTTGTTTTCTATTGAAACTTTGGATAATTTAGATTCTATTTTAGCAACATGCTAACATTTTTGACTAAGTTAGTTTTCTGAGTAATTTTAAGCTATTTTGGAGTTCAGCTAGTAATTAAGCAACAAGCTAGCTTTTTTTTTTTTTTTGCAGATTTGGCCTCTAATTAGTTTTTTATGCTAATTTGGAGTTTAGCTAATATTTTAGTAAAATGCTAATGTTTTCAGCTAATTTCTTATCTACTGACAATTTGTTGGCTAATTTAAAATTTACCTTCTAGTTTAGCAACATGCTAACATTTTTGACTAAGTTAGTTTTCTGAGTAATTTTAAGCTATTTTGGAGTTCAGCTAGTAATTAAGCAACAAGCTAGCTTTTTTTTTTTTTTTGCAGATTTGGCCTCTAATTAGTTTTTTATGCTAATTTGGAGTTTAGCTAATATTTTAGTAAAATGCTAATGTTTTCAGCTAATTTCTTATCTACTGACAATTTGTTGGCTAATTTAAAATTTACCTTCTAGTTTAGCAACATGCTAACTTTTTTGACCAAGTTAGTTTACTGGGGAATTTTAGGTTATTTGGGAGTTCAGTTGGTAATCAAGCAAAAAAAGCTAGCTTTTTTGGCAAATTTGGCCTTTAATTAGTTTTTTATGCTAATTTGGAGTCTAGCAATATGCTAACATTTTTAGCTAATTTGTTATCTACCGGGGGCTTTAGGTTAATTTTGAGTTTAGCTTTTATTTCAGCAAGATGTTCAATTTTTGGCTGATTTAATTTACAGACAAATGTTATGCTAATTTGAAGTTCAGCTAGTAATTAAGCAATAAGCTAGCGTTTTTGCTACTAAAGTTTTTTTTTGTTTCTTTTTTTTTTTACTACTAAAGTTAAAAACGTAAAAAAAAAAAAATACCTTTTTGAGAGATGCTAGTTTCTTTTTATATATTTCTTTGCTTTTGTTTGTGCCAAAAATAGACAGTATTCACATTTAGGAAAAAAAACAAAAACAAAAAGAAGGTTATGAATGCAAATCCAAATTTTTTAAAGACTAACGTAAGTCAATGCGGCTCCTCGTAGGTTCTGATCAGTGGAAAATGAGCCTAAATGGCTCTTTTACTCCTAAAGGTCACCGACCTCTGCTCCAATCCAACCCCTTGATGCTAAAAATGCAGATAATGGTCTAATATTTTTTTATAGTCTGTGGCTTGACCCAGTTATGACCATTACCATACAAAAAAATTAAAGCTTATAAAAAAAATTCACAAATCAATTTTTTTTTTTAGTTACAGTATTAGCCAGCCACTTATCCTCAAATAACCATAATATGAAATTACATCCAAAATTATACATTTAGAACCATTTTTTTAACCCTACGGTCTAAAACTCAGTTTGTCTAATTTTTAATTTTCTCTTGTTTCAACTTGAAAGGCTACCTTCTTGCTTATTTGGTATCAATTTAAATCAGTCCAACCTCACTTATGCATCAACCTTTATTTTTTTCATTTTTCCATGTTATATTCACACTAGACGTAAAATCATGCAAAAAAGAAAATTCTGTCTGCAAAAAAGAGATTCATTTTGCTGTGGAAACTCCCCAAAAATGTTTAACAAACTGCTGTAACAAAATAGAAAAGTTTTAGGTGTAATTTTATAAAAAACAAGAACAAAATTTGTCAAAAAACTAAATCAACGTGAAAGAAAGAAACAAAAAAAAAAAAAACTAAGGCTAAAGTCACACCAGACAGCCCAAAAAACAAGAGTTTCTCACTGCTGTCTATTTGACATGCCTGAAATTGTGTTTATTTTTTACATAAATTTTCTTTATTGTGTTTGTGAAAAATAATATCTCCGTTTGGCTCCGCCCCCCCAGCGGCTGCGCTGCTTCATTAAAGCCTTCAGATTGACGTTAATTAAAAATAGAAGATCGCTTTTGTCCAAAAACTACAAATAAATGACATATTATCTCTTTCGTTTAATAAAATGTCCAATCTCAGAACATTTTAAAAAGTTTAATTTTATTTTAGACGGAGTTTTCTTATCGCTGATGTCACAGCAGCACGCCGTTAACAAATATTAACTAATTAAGTTCTATTGATCGCGCTTGTTAACCTATCAAATTTCAAAGCCCTAAAAAAAGAAGTCCACACAAGTTTCCTCATCTAGAACCTTGAAAAGCGTCTTCAGGGTTCAAATCTGAAGTTAAAAACAAAGAGCGAGCCTGATCGTCTTGACTTCATCGTCTGACTGAGATTATCCTCAGAGGCTGGACATTTATTTTAAATTCTGGGATGGGGTGAGGGCTGTGGGTGGGGGTGGTACCATTCATCCGGTGCCAGAACCCTTTCCAACACTCCCTAGACAACTGGCTATCATCTGCTAACACACCCAGATTCTCCACTGATGCCTGCTGGTGTCAGGAGAAACCAGATACATCCAAGTGTTGCTGTCGGCATGGAAACGTCTCACGCATGTCGTCACACCTTTGATTTTATGTTTAAAACTGATCATATCTTTCAAACATCCAGACTGTGACTCGCTGAGGCTTTTCAGGAGCATCCGTAACCTTTTCCCTCCTAAAATGTAAAACCTGTTTCTGCAGTAGACTGCGTTGACGCCAGATTCTGAGCCTCTGAAGACGACAAACGAGATCTGACCAGCATTTCTTTAGTATTATTATTAAGTAACACCCTCACTGTGGATTTGTACTGCAGCACAGCAATTATTTTTAATCCCTCTAATTCTGCCTTTGCATTTAATCCATTTTTAATTCAGCTCTTTGGGGGATTTGGAGGAAGCCGAGCTTTTTTGGTCCATCCCTTCACTTTAAATGGAAGAGCTGCAACATCGGAGTCCAGGGAGATCCATCAATCCCCTTTGGGATCACGTGGCTGCTGGAGCCTATCCTGTTTGCACAGCAGACTAGAATCTTGTTCAATTAACAACAATAGACTCTTTTCATATGACGTCACCCAAAACGGTGAGTTATATAAGGTTTAGAACAGCAAAGCTGACGGTTGAACGCCGTTTGAAGCAGTTTTACGTAAATATTGAGAAGTAAATTGTAAGATTTGTACAATATTTCCATCTTACCTGGTTGTATTCAGTTTAGAATCTTAGATCAAATGTCAGAATGCTCCACAAAATCCTATGGATTATATTTATCGAGTCGTGGCTAGGGTTGGGCACTGATGGGATCTGATGCGGTTCCGGTGCTACCGCGGTTCTTTGGTTTCGGTTTCGGTTCCCTTTCGGTGCTTATTGCGGTACTTCAGTAATAAAAAATAATGCCTTTATCTTCCTAAATCCAAAGCAGAACGGCTTCAAACAAGCGCAGACTCCCTCCTGCCGTGCAGCTGTGCGCACGTAATATAAAGCATAATATAAAACTCCGTCTTAAATAAACTTAAACGTCCTTGAAATTTTAGCCTGACATTTTATTAAATTAAATCAGGAATGTGGCATTTATTTGCAGTTGTTTTTGGGCAAAAGCAATATTTTATTTCAATAAAATAAGGCGGAAGATAAATGTCAATCACACGGCTGCAGATGACGACCCGCTGTGGTGGTGGGCGGAGCCGAGCCGAGCTTTCTGCTATTAGCAGCCCAACAAGGAGGAAACGATTCATTGTTTCATTTTGGGATGGGGCTCCAGCGTTGTTTAAAAATTGCGGAAACTCCACTATTCACAGCGAAAGTCCCGCCCACCGACGTTGCGGAAGCCGACCATCTCAAAGTGACACTCCCCCACTTGTTTTCATGCATTTTAGATGCGCGCGCTTGCGCTGTTGGCGGTTTTATATGAGCCCGCCCACGAACACAAGAAAGTAAATAGATAGGCTGAATCGTAAAAAATCAGAAGGGAGTACTACAAGTGATTGACATGTCCACAGACAAATGAAACTTCAACGAAATTTGGAACCGAAATCCGGCACCGTTTGCATCCGCATCTTTAGGTTTCGGTAGAACCGCGCAAATCATACCGAACTTCGGTGCCCAACCCTAGTCGTGGCTCATTTCTCTCTCGGAGTTAGACGAAGGTGACAGGAACTTCATAGAATCCTGCTGGTTTGATTATGAAGGTCATTCTGATTTTCTTCCTCTAATTTATGCTAATGCTAACGCTAGCTTTCCACGACGTGGTTGAGACGTAGAGCTGCAGAAGATCTTTTCTGTTCAAGTTGCTTCATGTTCACAAAACTCCCTAAAAACAGAGCTAAAGTCAGACAATTTCAACTGATTTTACAATTAACTGATGCGTCTGTTGCTCATATCCGGATCTGATCCCTGCAGGACAATAAAGATAAGAATCATTTGTGATAAAAAAAATAAATAAAAATCCTACTTTTACAATTATCCCTTAAAATACCCAGAAAAACAACAAATACCTCGTATTACAACAACTCCATGTAGCCTCGGCTGCAGTTAAAATACGTTCAGCCAACATGCAGCGATCTGCATCTCGGCTGCTCCGCATACGTGTGACCAACATGAATTTCCATCAGTTTTTGTGCTAATCGCACATAAAACACGTGTGAATGACATTAAGTGAACTAGAACCCGTTAGAATCAAATCCACTCAAATGAAAGGTCGATATTTTCAATAGAACCTCAAATATTGGCAGGAAAACACTTCTGCAGGACGTTCATGAATCAAATATTGCACAGTTTTCTGTTGAAATCGGTAAGATTATCCAAGATTGTCACTATTCACCGTGAGACGGGTCCATTAACATCCAATGAGTGTCTCCACTGCTACAGACCCCAACAAATAACAGTCACTAGCAGACTGTTCTGAAGAGCGCTGGATCGTCTGCATAGTACATCATGCAAACATTGAACTTCAGCCTCTAATCTGAAGTATTCAGCACAACTTGAACGCATTAAGGTAAAGAAATGTCTTCAGGAGAAGCCTGTAAAGTCCAGTTGTCTTGAAGATAAGAATCCTCTGAGTTCAGCATAGACATTTATGAACGATACAAGGTTTTGTTTTTTTTTTTTAAATGGTAAATCAGTCATTTTTTCATATTAAAGTACCAAAAAAACCAAAAAGGATAATTTAAGATTTAATCAGTTCAGTTTTGTTTATCAAGTCAACTGTCTCTTTGGTTATCAATAGGATTGATTAAAAAAAAAAAATCATATTTTGAAATCAGAAGAGGATTAGAAGAATCGTTTATGTGTAAATACCTCCTGGTAAGCTTTCCTCATTTGTTTTTTCTGTGTACAGACAGTTCTGGCATAACAGAGAAATTACAACATAAATCGTTTCACCGTCTCGCTCTTACTATCTGAAGGCGTGGCTGTGAATTATTACACACACATTCACTTTTATATAAACAATTTAATAACTGATCATGAAGTGGAAAGACGGCGTTTGTAAACGTGGCTCCGTTTTTCATGCTTCTATCTGAAATAAATAATAACTTAAACAGCAGCTGAATGAGATAAAATTATTTAAATATCATTAAACATTTTGAAGCATTTTGTGCTGAAATTAGACCGAGCCTAAAAGTACATTCTGCAGAACTCAGATGTCTAAAGTCATCTATTCATCATCTAATTTCTTATTTGCATTGAGAGAAAAGAACAAAGTTTATATCATCTCCTTAAGATATTATTTTAAGACAATTGTTTCAAACTGGAGAAATAAACAATCTTTTAAAACCATAATTATTAAATTACCCCTGATGCTGCAAATTAGTTTCTTGTCAATTTAAAATAAATACATTTTTCCCCTTTTATGTTTCAATGTTAGATTGACCAGTTAATTAATTCATTTTGCTGTTATGTGCAGATAATTACCTTTTTTCTTTTTTTTAAATAAACAGACAAGCCGAATCTGGAAACATAAAAGTAAAGGTTAATTGAGTTGACTCCAATGCAACAAACTGATATTTGAATTGTTTTTTTAAATTCAAACAGACTCACATTTTAATGGATGCTGTAATTGCTGAGGACGATGGGGCTTAACCTCCACGTCTGGACAGAATTGTTTTCTCCGCTTTGGTAGAGAACTTAACTCTTAATGAACAAGTAGACACACTTTACCTGATTTGTTTAGAACATCCACCTTCTAAACCCGTCTCACGCCTTTCTGAGTCACAAAGTTACCAGAACTTAACCCGGACAGCTGTTGGTTTGTTTATACATTTATTTATTACCATTTTAAATGGTTGAACATTTATAATAAAAAAACAAACATATTGTAATTAATTCAACATACTGTAAAAAAAAATACCTTTATAAAAAAATTGTTTAGCATTATTTCATAAACAACTTGTGATAAAGAATTAGCTTTGGTATGACTCTAAGATTACAACATGTTAATTAAACTTTTTAATATATGAATAGTTTTTTAACATGAACTTTAATAGTCACTAATTTTGTGGGGCTATTCATAATTATTCAGTTCAACATCCACGCTACCACCTAACTATTTAGTGCTGTTATATATAACAAAGGGCTACCATTTTAAAATAACAAATTTTGCTTAGTTATAGTTAGTTATATATTATTAATAATGAATAATGATTCTCCTCTATGTAAAGAAACTGATTTCTAACCATAATTATCAACAATGACAACAAGCTAGGAAAGAGATATCAATATTTTCAACATTTTGAGACAATCACTTACTTTTCATGGGAAAATATCCCATTTTCACTATGTTGTACCATATTAATCAATTATGTAATGTTAAAAACATTACAGATTTTAAACAAATCTTGTCATATTTTGAACTACTAACCAATAATATTAACAAATTAATGGTCTTTGAACTGGAGTAGGTCAGAGGTCACCTAAATTTCATGAATCATGAACATATTTTTAAGAGGTTTTAATTTTTAAATCTATGTAAAGCCACGTGTAATAAAAAAAAAAAAAAACAGAGTGAAATGTAATTTTAGATGCATCTTACAAGTGAGTTGTGGTAATTTCAGAACAGACCCGAGGGCACCTTGTAGGGTCCTTGAGGGCTACCTGGTGCTCGCGGGCACCACGTTGGTGACCCCTGGTCCAGACCAACATCAGCCACACTTCGGATGATATGGTGGTCCTTCTATACATTTTCTTATTCTTAGTATACATTACTTATTGTTTATTATTAACAATTCATTTAGAAAAACTAGTTTGTTTTTTGGACTTGTTAAATTTACTTAATATTATTAATTTAGGGGGTTCTTACTTTTTACAGTGTAGGTTTTTCCATTTCATTTCCCTCCAAAAGATTCTAATTTTCTCCAGTATTTAACTTCAGATTCTGAAAGTGTCCCTCAGCATAGTTCAGACATGCAGTCACACAGACAGCTGCTTCTTCGTCTTCAGCATGGTGGAGAAGAAACGTTTGAAAATCAACACTAAAACAGACTAGATTTGATGAAATGGAGCAAACATCTCACAGCAGCTCACCTGTCAGGACCCAGCAGATCGAGCTCGGAGGGCGGAAAGGTTCTGAACTTTACCAGAAACATTAAAGGTGACCAAACACTGACTTTTTTAACTCTTATTCATGACCTGATGGTCATTAACACAAATCAAGACAGCCATGGATGATTGATGATTTAAACCTGCTGTGATTGACCGGCAGAACAAACCAAAGAAACATCACCAGCATTAGAGAAATGTAGTAAATATAATCTGAAAGAGGGGAAAACAAGAATAAAAGTGTTTTAAAGGAGCTGGTAAATGATCCAGAAGAGACTCCAAACATTTCCAAACACGGATTTAATACAAAGAAACAACTATTTAAAAGTTTGAAGGTAGTTTAAAGAAAACTTCCTAACTCTCTCTCTCTTCAGATCTTTTACAGTTTCAACAACTCCATCAAACTTTCAATCTTCTGTCTTTTTTCCTTAAACTTTTATTTTCATTTTTTTTATTTCAGCTTCTCTTTTGTTCTCCCTCTCTCGTCTTCTTCTCCTCTGAGGGTTTTCAGTCTCGAGACACTTCAGAGAACATTTAAATGAAGAAAAGTCACACTTAAAATATATGTGACAGATATCTTTAAAGGGAAAAAAATGAATTCTTAGTAGTTTTATATTTTAAAAAAATACGACATCTTGCACAATAAAAAGGTTTTAGGTCCAGAGCTGATGAATCTTCACAAGATCAGACACCAGTTTAATGCGGCATCAACATAGTTTTTTTTTTTAGTTTTTCAATACTTTACAAATTTATATATGAATACTAACTTTGCTTTGCATAAAATGTCGATTAAAGGTATTTTTGTTGGATAATGTTAAAAGAATAAACATTCTGATTAACTTTCTGTCCAGATTTGGTCTTAGTGACGTGTTTTTGTTATTTCACCTCCAAGAGTTTATCAATATTATCTGGATTTGTCCTGTTGGTCCAACATTTAGTAGAAGACCAGATGGTGGTGATACTTTTGTTCTGTTTTGTTTGCTATTTGCGATTGAAACCCTGAATAATTTTTAGGAAGTTCCCTCGATCTTTTCAAATATAATTATATCAACATCAAGATCTACTGGACATGGAAGTGTGTTTTAGGGGCATTAACTGACTTTACTTCCTCTGAAGTCATCATATCAGCCCAATCCTGCTCAATGATTCCATAAATTATATGTTTAGTTTCAAAATTTTTAAAACGTTTTATTGCTGGTGATACAAATATTTTCTATCGTACTGACAATCATAGGGAACAAAATCATGGATGGATTACAATAAACTGTCTTTGAACCATTGCCAATACAGAGGAATCAATCATCTGACCACACTTTAAAGGGTTACCAAACTAGGAAGTTGGAGGCTGACTCCTGAGTCAGAGGGGCGGGGCTTGGGGTTAGGACTTGCGCCTCGCCTGCTTCGTCGGCGAGACTAAGCTGCTGCAGGAGGGGGCAGAGAAAGGCGCCTGAGATGAAGGTGGACGACGAGACTGTACGAGAACGAGGAGTTGGGGGTTGTCCTCAACATTCGGCTGAATTTTAATCTGCCACTCCTCCTAGTCTGATCTGTGCTGTTATGTCTTTTATAGTATTTTTTAACATCTTTCAGAGTAAAACAGATAATAAAATAGCCGCGGGATTCATTACATGAGCACTGTCCCAAATAAACAGATAAAATAGAAATTAAAGTTAGTTTTAGAGGCAACAATAACTAAAAAATAACCAAAGATTGTTTATTTTTCATCAGTGATTCACTACCTTCAAGAAAGAGTTAAAAAATACACCAATTTCCTTCATTTAGCGCCAGTTATTTCAAGTCAAACTACAAGAACTTTAATGACACCGTTTCCCACAATTCATTGTTTTGTAGTCATCAAGGCGGCTTGCAGCCAGCGCAGTACCTATTTTCTGGCTGCGCTGGCTTAGGAAGGCGCCTTGAACCCGCCTCTTTCTCGCGATACTTCACGACGGCGCACATGTGACGTCGGTGACAGAAACTACCCAGCATGCACTGCGATCCAGGCGATCGCCTGCATGATCTCAAACACGCCTATTATTACTGGAGCTGCAGATCATGACGTCAGACTTCTGAAACTTACATGGTTTGACCAATCACAAAATTCAACTGTAGTACCTCGATTCAACCTGTAGGGGGCAGCACAGATGGTTTTTGACTGTTTTGAAGAATTAAACAGTTTTATGGCCAGCAGACAGCACGTTTAAAGCCCCATTTATAGATGTCAAAGACCAAAAAAAGTTAATTTAGAGGTTTGGTGACTCTTTAACTTTGAAAAAGTTTTTTAACAGCTCAGTAGTTATTCAAGATTTTGCGCAAGTTTCTTTAAACTCTTGAGGAACTCCAACCTCCTTTTTCCCCGTCAGACACTTTTTTCCAATCCTTCCATAAAACGTGTAATAGTGCTGAGTCAGCACAAACAAAGCTTTTTATTGAGCTGTTTTTAATGACTGGTGAATCAGCTGTTTCAGTTCTTTCAGAGCTTTTTGACGTAGCACATTTCTTCATGTGGTTAGTCTGCAGGAAAACATCACGGGGAAATCCCCGCAGGTGTTGCATCACCTCAACCTAAGAAATGTTTTTCTATTAAACGGGGAGGATTTAACCTCAACTTGTAACCGTGGAGTTCCCCAGGGTTCTACTTTTGGACTTTTTCTCTTTCTATTGTAAATTTTATCATTCGGTTTGATTTCTTTTTTTAATCAAACACATTTCTAATGACTTATGTTAATTATTGCCGACTTTTAGAAGGAAATCTACATCAATCAATCGATAAAACTTTATTTATTTAATTTCCTTCACACATTTGCACAAAAATTTATCAACATTCTAGAAATGTCAAAAAAAAAAACTAACAAAATCAATTTTATTGTTCCTATTAAATTATGTGTGGATACATTCAAATTTCTGTCACGGTGCTAGCGTTTGTCATCATCTATCAAAGGAGACGTCGGCGTCTTATTCAGGCCGTGGAGCGGCTACAGATGAAGAGATTTTAGGAAATTGCGGTGATTTTACAGAGGATGACAAGTGGAATTCGTCACTGTTGGTCATGTGACTCGTTTTCTTCTGAAGAAGTGGTTTCACTGAAGTTTTGTTACATTTTTCCTTTTCGACACGCCTCAAAAACCACCTCCTCCGAGCGCAAAAGCTATTTTGTTTTTTATTTTTATAAAAGCAAGTTTTTTCTAAAGCCAAATTGAATATTATTAAAAATCCAATGCGCACAGTTAAATCCATGGTTTCATTTTAAACATGTTTTCAAACAGGAAGTTACAGTTTTTACATTTTTTAAGCGGACAGTTTTCATTGTAAAAGTTAAATGATCTTTTATGGTTTTGTGTGTCCGGATCGAATCTCGAGTAAAAAGCATAGATTTGACTTTATTCAATGAAAAAATTAAAACATTGGATTAGTTAACAAAAGTTCTGCAATTTCTTACGTTTTAAAAAAAAAAAAAAAGCTTTTACCACATTAACTTTTTAAGTTGAGTAAACCATCAAATCAAAATGTTAATTTTGATGAAAAATAATATTTTTCAATGTAACAAAACACGGAACTTTTGTTAACTGATTTTACACTTTTTTCAGGGTAAGAGAACCGGAGTGACCCTTCCCCCTGGAGGAGGAGCTCCATCCATCCATTTATCTATTTATTACTCAGTCATTCCATTTTTTGGAAATACTATTTTTTGCGTTTCTACCGTTTTTTTACATGTTCTTGATGATGAAACGATTTTTTTCCACCATATTTTTGCCTCAATAAAAGTCTTAAAAATTTGAAAAATTTCAAAAAAGATAAGTGAGAGCGGTTGCCGTAGAAACATTGACTCGTTTACTAATGGTTTCTGGGTCCAACATGGCATAAAAAAATGGATTGACTTGATTTCGTTGCCACCAGAACTATTCTCTACGGGTGATGTCACACTCACTCGCTCCAGTTCTCTAATACACTCAATGGTAAAGTTCCAAACAGACGAACACGGGAGCGGATCTCCTCTTGTGACGTGGAGCGGCTTTCAGGGATTCCTATTTAAAGCAACATTGTCTTCGGTCTGCTTCTCTGCACGTCCGCGGAGCTTCAGCGTTTGGAGGGGAAGAGAAACTCGACCGAGTTATGTAACAAGTCTTCAGAGACGCAACAAGAATGCAGCCAAACACTGTTCTTCTATTTCTATTAGAGAAAAATAACAACTACTTTATTAAAGAACATGTAAATAATTAGAAAAAAAAACATATTAAAAATATGGAAAATATATTATTTTGGGTCACATACTTAAAAGTTAAATGACTGAGATTTTATGGAATTCAGACCATCTGATATATTTTCTATCAAAGCAGAAAACTTTTTCTGTCCTTAATTCAGTAAATCCCTCAATATAATCATAGAAAGGACATAAACTTAAAATTTTATGGAATTACAATGTTTGTTTAGAGCCTTTGATGCAATCCAATAAAAATGTTCAGCATTATAATTTTTATGAGGTATCAACTATGACATATTGGGTGATTTACTACGTTTTTGTTCACATTAATATTACTTTAAAATAACAATGTGAGTGTTCAGGAAAAAAAAACCTCCTAATTTATCTACTGCCGTAAATTTGATCGGTACGTTTTTAACATTAAATTCGAGTTAATTATTAACACATTTTGCATTATTTCAATACAGGATGAAGTAATTAAAAGAATAACAATGGATAAGTCATTCTTACCGTCATAAAGTTTTCAAAATAAGCAACAAAAAAAAGTGTTTTTGAGATTTCATGGAGGCAGCCATGTTGAAAAGACTGGAAAAAGGCATTCTACTGCCCCTAGTGGAATGATGGTGAACTACAAGCCAGAAAACATGGACCAATGGGTCTTAAAGGAAAGTTTGGATGAGATAAGGGTCTCAGAAACATGGGTGGACAATAAGATGGGGCCCTCTATGAGTTTTTAAAATTCATTCCTTTTAAATGGCAAATAACTTAATTTTTGGTCCACTTTTAGACAACATTACTGTCAAGAATTTTAATGTTTTGCTACTCTCTGAAATACTGAAATTACACTTAAATGTTAAAGATTCTCACTGTTATTAACACTAGCCTGTCTACGGGTACCTACAGGTTTCAAACGTGCTGTTGTTAAACCTCTGATCAAAAGACCAAACCTTGATAAGTCTGTTTTATCCAACTTCAGGCCCGCCTCTAGGTTGGCCTTTCTCTCAGAAATATTGGAGAAAGTGGTGTACCTACAGATAAATGAAAACCACGTCCTGGAAAGGTTTCAATCCGGCTGTAAAACCCTTCACAGCAAAGATTCTGCACTGTTGAGGGTTTTAATGATATCATCCGGGAAACTAATGATGGAAACTTTGTTGTCTTACTTTTGCTGTGAACCACTCTCTCTGTGTGTGTGAACATGTCGGGATCGTAATCTTGGACCGCTCCACTGTTGTTTGGGGTTCCACAGGGCTCTATTTTAGGACCGCTTTTGTTCTCTCTGGGCTCCATCCTGAAAAAATACAGTCTCCTTTCATTGTTACGCTGATGATAGTCAGATTTATTTACCAATAAAGAAACAACATTACTGTCTTGTTTACAAGACATTAAAGACTGGATGGCCCTCAGCTTTTTACGTTTTAACTAGAAGAAAACAGAAGTGATCTGTGAATGCTTTTTAATATTTTAGCTGTTGTTATTACTGTTCTTTGAACTTTTAATGTTCAGAACCTTGTTTGGTCATTTGAGGGCGCAATATAAATTAATTTAACTTAAATTATTTTATATACATTATTTTCACTTGGAAAAAAACATCAAATGTATTAAATGAGCTATTTGTCGGGATAAAACACTTTCACTGCATTGATTTTTTTGTGACAAAATTGGCGTAAAAGTGTTATCTTGGGAACCCCAGGCGATCGCCTAACTTTCCCTAATGGTAAGAACGGCCCTGCTCAGCTGTTGAGGAAAAAGAAATAATACAGAAAGAAGTAATTAAAAATAATCATAATAGGTAATTAATTTCTACCACAATGTTTGAAAAAAATAGCAAAAAAAAAGTGTTTTTGAGATTTCGTGGAGGCAGCCATGTTGAAATGACCGGGAGAAGTGATTCTACTGCCCCTAGTGGAATGATGGTAAACTACGGGCCAGAAAACATGGACCAATGGGCCTTAAAGGAAAATTTGGATGAGATAGGGGTCTCAGAAACACGGGTGGACTTTGCAATTTGGGGCTTGATGGCGAACAATGGGGCCCTCTATGAGTTTTTAAAATTCCTTTTAAATGGCAAATAACTTCATTTTTGGTCCACTTTTAGACAGCATTATTGTCAAGAATTCAAATGTTTTGCTGAAATTATTAATTTTATATACATTATTTTCACTTGTAAAAAAACATGTTTTGAATGAGCTATAAGAAACACTTTCACACAATCCGTCTTGTGCTTTTATATGACAAACTTGCTGTAAAAGTGTTTATCCTGGGGGCTCCCAGAGTGCTGGGGGCCCCAGGCGATCGCCTACCTTTGCCTAATGGTAAGTACGGCCCTGCTCAGCTGTTGAGGAAAAAGAAATAAAAGAAGAAACCTTCAATAAATGTGACCACTCAGCCGAAAGTTGAACAAATCAACATGATGAGGGTTGAACTGCTCCTCTGCCACCAACCGCAGGCAGCCAGTCAATTTAACCTCACCCACCACAATGTGATTATTAGTCCTGCTGTGGCCTGGAGCTCTCCTCAGCGATCTGCCGGGCTTCATGCTACATGCAGAGCGCCGGTTTGCTGACAAATCATGTACTTTCCTCTCTGCGGTGCCTCCTTCGTCCCGGCTAATGACTCTTACACACAAAGCCTAATAACCCCCAAACATCTCATAAAAACTAATTCGGTTTCTCGGGAAATCAAGCCAACTTTAGACGAGGAGGGGCACCGGCACCAAGCATCCCTCCGTGCTTCCTTCATGTCTCCGGTACCCACTCTTTGCCTCTTATTGTCTGTGCCACTCAATACCCCCCACCCCCACCCCTCCCCCAACCTGCCCCTCACTGAAGAAGAATGTGCAGCTGTGAAAAGGGGACTTCCACAATACGGTTACTGTCGACTCCGGACGGTTTTATGGATGGAGGCATGATCTCAACCGGCAAATTCAATCGTGGAGCTTTTAGAGTCATCCCCTTCTTCAGATTTCCATTCCTCTGACAGAGAGCCATTTGTTAGGGGCGGCCCTCCATCAGCCCCGCTCCCCGTCAGATGTAATGTCAGAAATCCGCTTCAAACAACAATTAAAGGGAATTCGGTTCCCTCTAATGTCATGTAATGAATCAGGTGCAAATCGTGTTAGGGGAGTGAGATCAATGACTTTTGCGTTACTGTAACTGATGATCCACATTTACTGCAGATGTGCTTATCAGGCACATTATGCCCCGAGGTCTGATGGGAAAACGCGGGAGCAGCCAGTCGGATCATGCCTTCACCTGTTCTGAACGGGTTTGGAAACAATGTTTTTGAGCTCTATCGGAGCGATTAGCCACAGAGGAATTCCAGCAGCTGTCTTGCTGACTTTTCACAAATGGAAACGTCCCGATTCCTGTGTTTTTGTTTCTGGAGCGTTTAAAAAAAAAAAATCCCCTGAAGTCGCACCGACAGTCTGACTTATGGACTGAAACATTCAGAGAGACAGAATCATGCATTAATTCCACGCCAACAAAACACACTTTTGCAGAAAACAGTAAAAAGTAAAAAGGGATTTTATAAAAACTGCAATAAATCAAATGAGCGGGCTTTTTCTCTGGCTGCCTGACCGTACACGTGTTTTTATTTAGGTGCTTGTTAGACTGGACTCTGAATTCACTTTTACGTGCATTCTGGATTTCAGCTGATGGAGCTGAAATGAAGGACGTTGTGTTTGTTGTCCATCAGAAACACTTTTCCGACTGGGACATGGCTGTTCTAGTCATTTTCTTGTTTGAATCGTGAATGTGTGTCACTGTATCTACTGAGCGAGCGTGACGTCGTCCATAGATAACGGTTTACTTCTGGATCCAACCGAATGAAGCCAATTTAGTCGCTAATTTTTCGTAACACCGCCATATTGAAGGAGTAAAAAAAAAAAAAGTTAGCAATGATTGGTCTGAGTTGGGCAGAGTCAACGTTTCTATGGCAACCACTCTCTCAAATCAGGAGAAGGCCACACCCCTTCCACCTTAAAGTGGGCGGTATAAGTGTTTTGAACGTCTGATTGGTCAGTTTATAACTTAAATAACCTAAAAAAACAAATCGTAAGCTAAAAAATAAAGATTAAAGATGTTAAAATAAAAGTAGCGGAGCAAGAATAGTTATTCAGGTGCTTCATGTTTAGAGCATCTAGGGGGAGGAGTCACTCAGTCCAGTTCTCTTATATAATCAATAGTAACAACAGCCGTTGAACACTGTAAAACTAAATTTTAGAACTTTAAAACCGTAACTGTTAAACTTAATTATGAACTAGATATATACCATGACCTGCAATGATGCTAATGTGAATGCTGAAAGCTGAATTTGGCCGCTGAAGATGCTGAAATTGAAAGCTCTGAAGCTGAAATCACTGAAACTAATAGTTGAAAAGGCTGAAGCTGATAGCCAGCAAAAATATTAGCTGAATGCCAAATTGGCAAAAAAAAAAAAAAAAGAAAATTAGCCAAAATAATTCAATTCAATTCAATTCAATTGTATTTATATAGCCCAAAATCACAAAGAAATTTGCCTCATTGGGCTTCATGCAGGTAATTTTACAGATGCAGAAAATATTTACAGATGCAGAAAATAGAAACATGAAGAAAAACATCTAAAGACTAAGCTGACTAATAAACTAAATAAACTGGATATCCCTGCCCTTAGACCCTCCCTCTCGGTAAACAAAAATAGCTAGCATATAGCTGAAAAAAATAGCTAAACTTCAAATTAACCCAAAAAACTGAAGAAAAAAAAATTAAATTAGCCAAAAAGGCTAGCATGTAGCTGAAATATTAGCTAAACTCCAAAACACTTTAAAAAACAGACAAAAAAAGCCGAAATTAGCAAAAAACAGCTAGCCTGTAGTTGAAATATTAGCTAAACTCCAAAACACTTTAAAAAAACAGACAAAAAAAGCCGAAATTAGCAAAAAACAGCTAGCCTGTAGTTGAAATATTAGCTAAACTCCAAAACACTTAAAAAACAGACAAAAAAAGCCGAAATTAGCAAAAACAGCTAGCATGTAGCTGAAATATTAGCTAAACTCCAAAACACTTTAAAAAACAAACAAAAAAAGCCTATATTAGCAAAAACAGCTAGCATGTAGCTGAAATATTAGCTAAACTCCAAAACACTTAAAAAACAGAAAAAAAAAGCCTATATTAGCAAAAACAGCTAGCCTGTAGTTGAAATATTAGCTAAACTCCAAAACACTTTAAAAAACAGACACAAAAAGCCTATATTAGCAAAAACAGCTAGCATGTAGCTGAAATATTAGCTAAACTCCAAAACACTTTAAAAAACAAACAAAAAAAGCCTAAATTAGCAAAAACAGCTAGCCTGTAGTTGAAATATTAGCTAAAACCCAAACGCTTTAAAAAACCAAAAAAGCCTATATTAGCAAAAACAGCTAGCATGTAGCTGAAATATTAGCTAAACTCCAAAACACTTTAAAAAACAATCAAAAAAAGCCTAAATTAGCAAAAACAGCTAGCATGTAGCTGAAATATTAGCTAAACTCCAAAACACTTTAAAAAACAGACAAAAAAAGCCTATATTAGCAAAAACAGCTAGCCTGTAGTTGAAATATTAGCTAAACTCCAAAACACTTTAAAAAACAGACAAAAAAAGCCTATATTAGCAAAAACAGCTAGCCTGTAGTTGAAATATTAGCTAAACTCCAAAACACTTTAAAAAACAGACAAAAAAAGCCGAAATTAGCAAAAACAGCTAGCATGTAGCTGAAATATTAGCTAAACTCCAAAACACTTTAAAAAACAGACAAAAAAAGCCTAAATTAGCTAAAACAGCTAGCATGTAGCTGAAATATTAGCTAAACTAAAACACTTTAAAAACAAACAAAAAAAGCCTAAATTAGCAAAAACAGCTAGCATGTAGCTGAAATATTAGCTAAACTCAAAACACTTTAAAAACAGACAAAAAAAGCCTATATTAGCAAAAACAGCTAGCCTGTAGTTGAAATATTAGCTAAACTCCAAAACACTTTAAAAAAAACAAAAAAAGCCTATATTAGCAAAAACAGCTAGCATGTAGCTGAAATATTAGCTAAACTCCAAAACACTTTAAAAAACAATCAAAAAAAGCCTAAATTAGCAAAAACAGCTAGCATGTAGCTGAAATATTAGCTAAACTCCAAAACACTTTAAAAAACAGACAAAAAAAAGCCTATATTAGCAAAAACAGCTAGCCTGTAGTTGAAATATTAGCTAAACTCCAAAACTAAAAAACTAAAAAATATGAAATGCTAAAAAATGTTAGAATAGTCAAAAAATCTAGCTGAATGCCAATTTTTAAAACTTCAAAACTGTAAATTTTAACATAAATATGAATTAGAAGGCAGAGATAATTTTCCAGAATAAATCAGCTTAAACCTTGAAAACCTTTCAGCTTTTTACTCTTCATAAAGTTTTGTCATAATTATACAAGTTAAAAATAAGATAAAATCGAGCCATTAATTACAATAAATAGGATTACCCAGAGGGCTGGATAGAATTACTCGGGCCTTGACTTTGACACGTGAAATAAATACATTATACAGTCAAACTTCATGAGTCAATTCAGTTCCATGTCAACTTAAGTTATGTTCTGCTGCCCCCAAGTGTTGAGGACTGGGAACTACACCTAAAGCAATTTGATCCTGATCCATCAGGTCAGTTTTGAGACTTTTATTGTTGAGATCCAATTGTATTTGTTAAGAATTTTTGAAAGTGTCACTTAAATGTTAAATTCTACAAAAAATACAAGAAATATGAATGAATTAAGCAAAGAAATCCAAACTTTGGTACAAATCTAGGACTCAGTCAGCAGAACATTCTAGTTTGCAACAAAGCAAATTCTATATGAAACATTAATCCATCTTGTGAGCAGAGTTTTATAGTTTTCTGTTAAATCAACTAAAATGTTTTTGAAAGCCATATCTTTATTTTATTTATTTAGTCACATTTAGAAGACAGCAAAAAAAATACACAGAAGCAAACAGATAGAGCTGGTTTGATACAATCGATTGTGAAACTCTTATTACGTCTCCCTTGTTTTTGTTTGTATCTAAGTGATGCGTTTAAATGCTGCTAGATGGCTGGGACATCTTAGATTCTGAATAATATCTGGTGAAAACATAACAAGTTTCAGATCAAATTTGTGTGTAAATGTGGTTTTGTGTGTGCATAACAAGCAATTTGTGCGTCATTTTTAAAGATTTGTGTGTGTTGTTAGTTTTTTTTTTTAAAGTTGTTTAAGTTTATATGAGAATGCACAATTGCAAGAACACAGTTACACACAGAATACATTGTATGGATGGGATCGCTATAAGAGCTGCCACAAACGATTATTTTCTAGTCGACTAATCATGTAATGTGCTAAGGCTAAACCTGTTTGCTGAAAACGCTGACGCAACGGACTAACTGCTGCAGGGATTTGCTGAAAAATGCAAAAGCTATTTGTAAAATGTTACATTTGCTAAAAGACTGTAAATTTAGATAAAAAAAACTATAAAAGAGAGTTAAAGTTGACCTAATTTCTGTAAATTTTGTAGTAAAATTGCTTAAAAATCTTTAAAACAAGCAAACACCCCATAAAATGTTAAAGATGGTGTTTAAAATCTAATATTTATTAACTTGAAAAATTCTCAAACTAAAAAAAAAAAAAAAAAAATTACAGTTATGTGATTAATCAATCGTGACCTGTAATTAATTTATTTAATTTCAATTTAACATAACAATTGCTGTGAAAAGCTGCATTTTGAGGTAATTATATTTCAATTTTTGATATTTTGGCACAATAAAATATCAAATTATAGCTAAAAAGTGAGCAGAATCCACAGAGACCTGTACCCCACCCGAAGATTGATGTGTCCATAGTTCCAATGTATTATTCCAGAACAGAATAAAACTGTAAAACAGAGAAGAATGTATCCTCAGAACAGTCAAAACATGAATAACATGAGCTCACATACATAAAAATGTACTATAGTAGTCACTGTATGACGCTTCATCCATTGTTTTCCGCCAATGTTTTTTTGCACAACTAAAGATTCAATATTTTACTTTTTATAAAAATAAAGCAACTTACAGACGATGATGTCAAAAGCATGAACATAAAAGGCAGATGACAGAGGATTAACTTCTTTTTTTTGTCTTTATTAACAATTTCAAGGACAATACAAGAGCAGACAGGTCTAAACAACAGACGCGAGAGGGGTAAGAGCAGAAAAAGAAAATAAAAATACAATTTTTAAGGGACAAACTTACATTTATGATGAATGATTTCTTGTCACAACGTCCTGTCTTAACTGCGCCTTCAAAATAAAAGACCACAAAGAGTTTGGATTATAATTAATACAAGTTAAAATCTGGAAACTTTTAAAGAGAAGAACAGGTGACGTAATCTTTGTTTCAACTTCTGAATAGAAACAAACATTGGTTCTGAACCGCTCTTAGTCTGGCTCGTCACCAAGAACATGTCTGCCTTGGGAGACCCTACCAGGGGCAGCCCGAGACAGTTTAGCTCTGGATCACTCCAGCTCTCAAGCCCCTCCACCACGACAAGGTGACGATTCACGGAGAGGACATTTTTTATTTTTTTTTTTATTATTGCTTTGTTTAGTTCAGTTTTTTTTTTTAAAGACTAAATTAAGAATTAACCACAAAATATAAAAATACAAAGTAAAGAACCAGCCAGCTAGACCAAGTGGGCCACACATGGTTTAAAAATGAACAGAACATGTGGGCCCTGAATGGGTTCGTCCTAGTTTCCATGGTGGCGCCGCCCCTCTTTGCCCACACTGGCTAGCGTAGCCACTTAAGTCAATGTGGACCAACACAAGTGGGCCCACCACGGAAACTCGGACAAACCCATTCAGGACCCAAATGTTCTGTCCACCTTTAAACCATGTGTGTACCACTTGGTCTAGCCGTCTGAAAGTTACCCCCCCCCCCCACACACACACACACACACACAAATTAATCAGTCAATAAATAATTAAATAGTTGACACAAAAAAAAGCAAATATATCTCTGCTGCAGGTCAGAAAGTTCTTATTTTGGTCACTTCCGTTGATCAGGTGAAACCAAAAGTCTTCCTGCTGGTCATACAGGAACCCAGAACCACCAGGAGAATTTCTTCTTCTGTTCGCTCAGACCTGAAACTTTAGTTTCCTGCTCTCTGGACACTTTTCTTTCAGGTTTTCTATTTCCTGACGTTGGTTCTGGAGGTGATAAAGTTCTGACTGTAGAGTTCCAGTTTGCTGCTGCAGAGTCTGAACCTGAACATTCAAACCTTTGATGTTCTTCTGCAGAACAGAACTTTCTTGTCTTGCGTTCAGATTTTCCTCCTTCTCATTAAGGATTCTTTCCTCTATATGGTCAAACTGGAGGACTTTGAGTTCCTCATATTCTGACTCTTCTTCTTGAAGACTCTGGATCACTTCTGTGACTGAGCACTCTCCAACTTATTTTTTTACAGTCTATCATATATAATCGAATCAATTCAGGCTCTTGTGAATCGAATCGTTTTTGGAAAACATCGATACCTTGATGCTAGAGTTATAGTTGATTTCATGGAACCTAAAGAAACATTTCTCCAAGAAACTCAACAAACATATTCAAAATGACTTTTATCATTGAGTTTATGTTCTGTAAGTGTTCAAACATATTTCATCATCATCTCATCTGAACTTCTAGACTTTTCTCCTGATAAGGACGACAGGATGATTGAAAACATTTCCATGGTCCAAACTAGAGGTTTGAGTGAAGAAACACAAACAGAACCAGAGAAATTTAAACCTGAAGTTCCTGTTTCAGTTTTTCATCACAGATTCTTGGTCTCTTTCTCAGTTTTTCTCAGTTTTTCTGTATTCTTGCTGAAAGCTGGAGCTTTGTTCTGAAGATCATCACTCCAGAGTTTGGTCTGCAGCAGCTTTGAGATGTTTTTCCTCACAAACTGCAAGATTGTGTCTTCAAGACGCAGTTCTCGATGGGAAGGAATACGCAGAGAACTGTAGGAACGTCAGGTTTCAATTTAGCACATTTGAGAAAGTTTACTTATTGTTCTGAGAACTTTGAGAATTTAAACAGAATTTACAACCATAAGCTCAAAGAAAGTACACACCAAGTATACAAGTACATTGATACATACAGGGTTTAAATGCACTAAAATGTTGTTATTGCTCGGTTCAATGTACAGTTTTAGAATGTGATCTTCTCCATCAAGACAGATTTGATGTTAAATTACATCAAACAGAAAAAAGATCGATTTATGGAAGATTTAAAGACACTTTAATGCTTTTCAAAGTCTGCTTTTGGGTTATTTTTCAGATTTGTTTTACAAAATCTGCAGTAAATATAAAAAGTTTCATAATCTCAAATACACAGCAGAGATGTCACTGTTTTTTTAAGTGAGATATTAGCCTTTAAAGATCTTTTTGTGCTTGACAGAAGACAGATTTTAAAGGAAGCTGTGCGGATCCAAGAGAATTCAGATCCGAGTTTCTGCTTCATGAGTTTTGGTCCAGGTGCTTCTGGTTTGTCCAATCAGGTATAACTGGGATTTCTTGGATCTACGCATTTAATCATATAAAGATTCTATGGGAATGAGGTAGAAAAAACGTCCCTCGGATCATCTGTGATCTCTGGGTCTTTTTATCCGTCTTCAATAGAACATAACTGAAGTGAAATGTTCGCTCTGGGATTATTTCTTCCACGCCCTCTCATCCCTTTTGGAGCAGGTTTTGTGGGTATGCAGAGGTCTAACGCACCCCTTCTTAATCCTGGTTCCCCCTCCTCTAGAACACTCCAGGGATCAGTCTGTAAGGAACGGCGTCCGTGTAGCGTTTCCAGTCCTTCCCGTACTTGCTGCCGCAGCGGTGCTCGTCGCGCACGCAGCGGTGGACCAGCAGGATGGTCATGTAAACGATGTAGAAGTACGGCAGGACGTGGCCGAACCCGCAGGCGGCGCAGTAGGCCAACGAGCCCATGAGGTCCCCGGTGTAGTTGAAGTGGCGAGCCACGCCCCACGAAGCCCGACGTCAGGAGCTTGCTGCGGTGAGAAGCGCCGTCGGGCGCCGAGCGGTACGAGCACTCGATGAAGGACGCCTCGCGGCCCCAGATTGTGCAGGAGCCATCTTGGCGACGGAAGAGGTCCTTCTGGTGGTTGGTGGAGCGGAATATGTAGTATCCCAGGAGGCCGAGCAGCAGGATTGCCAGGGCGTGGGCGTCGGAGAGCTGCACGGGGTGGTAAACCAGGTACAGGCCCTGCAGGGCAGAAGAACCGTTACTACTGATGATTGATGATATCAAAGCCACCTGTGGGTCAAAGGTCAGCTCTGGTTCTCTGTGCAATATAGTATTTAAACTTTAAAGGGTAACCAAACCCTACATCAACTTTTTTGGCTGTTGACCTCCATGAATGGAGTTGTTGACACATTTTTGACAAATGAAAATAAACGTGTTTAATTCATGAAAACCGTCTGTGTGCTGCCCTCCACAGGTTGTAACTAGGTATTGCAGTTGAATTTTCTGATTGGTCAACTGGTGTAAGTCTCTGAGGTGTGACGTCACAATGCTCTGAGCTCCAGTATAAAAGCCCCGCCCATCTCTGATTCTGTCATGGTTGGTTGTTAGCAACAGAATGCAGCTGTTTCCATGAGACATGAAGGCATGAGCTACGAAAATCGTCCAAGCTCCCTCATTTTCTAACAGATCTTCACAATACATGGTTCGAATTGAAGCTTAGAAAATGATTGATGTTGTGGTATATTTACATTTTTATTATCTTTAAAAACTAAGATGTAAATAGTGCAAGAACTGCACCTTCTAGTGTTACAGGTAGCTCACCGCTGTCAAATTAACAGATTTTGCCTTTGTTCCAGAATCTATAGAACTGAGCTTGTAAATGTAATATACTGTATATTGATGGTCTTGAGCCAGCGGCTCGAAATAATTCGGTTCTGAACTATGAGTGCCGGCCGTAGGAGAAAGGGGAGGTGGAAAATCCTCAACCTGTGGAGAAACTGGCATCACTTTCTCTCTCCAGGTTTTTTAATTGAACATAATGACAAAGAACTCTCCATATTAAAACCCGGCATACATAAAGCTAACCTAACTGTCAATCATAGATCCAAGCTACACCTCCACCGCTCAGTTCGCTCCAACTGCCCTGTTGGGTTACCCTTTAAACAGAGTTTCAAAGTTCTACAAAACATATAAGTTTTTTTTTTTGTTTGTTTGTTTTTTTTACCTCTATTTCATCAGGCAAAAACATTAAGAACAATTTCTTATTTACAATGTTGGCCTGAGAATGCCAAAAATACACAACAAGTTCTCTATCATTTAGTGCTTTCTGATACATTAGGAGTGTCAAACTCAATCACAGAAGGGGCCAAAACCCAAAATGACATTTTTAAAACTCTAAAAACATTACTTTATAAAATTCTTATGAACCAGATATATAGCATTACCTGCAATAAATGCTGAATTTGGCTGATCATTGAAGTTGATAGCTGAAAACGCTGAAGCTGATAGCTACAATATTAGCGAAATGCCAAATTAGCCTAAAAAACATAACAAAAACAAAAAACTTAGGCTAATATTTACAAGCTAGCTGTTTTGGCTAACATAACTCCAAAACAGCCTAAAAAACTAAATTACTCATTACAACCAGCGTGTAGCTGAAATATTAGGTAAACTCTTAGTTAATGCCAAAATAGTCCAAAAAGCTAGCATTGTATCAATTTACTAAAACTTTAAAACCGTAACTTTTTAAAATAATTATTAATAATTAAAAAGCAGGAACTACTATTCCAGAATAAATCAACTTAAACTTTAAATAACTTTCAATATTTTACTCTCCATAAAAATATATTTTATCAAAATTATACAAGTTAGAAATGAGCACAAGATAACATCGGGCCGTTAATGACAATAAACTAAAATGATCTGGAGGGCCGGATAGAATTACTCGAAGGGCCGGATCCGGCCCCCGGGCCGTGACTTTGACACGTGGTGATAAATGATGATTTCCCTCATTAGATCAGCTGTTAGGAGTGTTTACGATGCATCGCGTACCTGCAGAGTGTACAGGTACGGCAGCCACACGCAGTCCCCCCAGCCCAGATACCACCCAAAGTGGTCGTGGCAGATGTCGATGGTCTTCAGGTACCACGCCTCATTCCAGAAGAAATCCAACACGTAGATCCCCTGCAGGGAAACAACATTGGTCAGAGAATTCATTTTGAGCGCAACTGTGTGTACTTGCAGTTGTGTATTCACATGAACAAAAGCTACAAAACACAATTTACAAACACAAACATACAAATGTTTAAAAAAGTATACACCGATCGACTGACGCTCAAACAAAAATTTACACACAAATCTGATGTGACTTCATATTCAAATGATCCGTTTAACCCTTCCGCTCTCCTTGGGGTCCAGATGGCTCCAACCACATATTGTTATGCGATTTCTTCCATGACAAATGTGGACGAAGGGGGACAGGATTTTATGTCTGTCATGGACATTAGTGAAACTCCGAAATCAGTGAAAAAAAAAAGTTCAGCGCACTGTCCTGTGGTGTCCAGATGACCCCACTTTTAATGTAAACAAGCTAAGGAGAACGGAAGGGTTAAATGCTGCTAGAATGCTGGAAAATCAGAGTTTTCTTATCGACTGTTTTGAACTTAGATTGTGAAAACTTGATATTTTACCACTTTCTTAAACAGATATACCAGATAATGAATATAACAACAAATGACTAAAGTTGTGCGTGTGTAAATTGTATTTTTGTATATGAGAATACACAATTGCAAGTACACATAGTTACACACAAAATACATTGTATGAGATCCAAATCCAGAATTACACACACACACAATTCCAGTGAGACTATTTTCTCTCCATTAAAGCGTTTGACGGCTCTAAGAAGATGTTCTCACCACAGCTGAAGCGTTTCTCTGGACATGTAGGAACCTGAACAAACAATCCTCAGTTTTTAGTTGTGTGAGGGGGGGTGCAGAAAGGAGAACAGGAGCCCGTCCTAACTACTGTTGGAAGGCAGTCTCCTGAACTTTGTGATATCTTTCTTATTTACATCGAGTATTTGGTTTTGTTTTTTTCTCTTTTTCTGTATTTTCGTGGATCTTTGCGTTTCTGTCCCTGTTGGTTCATTTCAGGTGTGGTGCTGGACGGGCGTGGCTCCCACTGGACCAAAGCCTTCAGAAGCACCGTTTGGACCTCCAGCCCACGAAGTTCTCCACCACACGTTTTGTAGTTTGTGTGCATGTTGTAGTTTTTGTTGTTGTTTGGTTTGTTTAGTTAGTTATTTTAAGTGAAGCTGTAGGGTTTACTGTCATTTTCTTTAGTATAAGTTCTCTCAGTGAGGTTAGTGTTTGTTTCTCTTTCTGTTCTTTTTCAGGAAAAATGATCACGAGTGTCCTGAGGGGTTTTACAGTCTTAAGACATCTATAATCCTACTCTGTGGATTTCATCTATTCTGGGTTATTTTTAGGATGTAACTCCCACGATAAACGAGGAACCAGCGTATAATAATAATTATAATAACTATTTTTCCTTCATATCCATCTTTGAAACAGAAAAAGCCAATCATCTTTGTAAATTCCTCAAACCCGGAGGATTCCTGGATCAGCAGCTTATGCTACATCCCAGCCAGCAAAACCAAGTGGGTCCCATATGGTTTCAAAGTGGGCAGAAAATGTGAGCCCCAAATGGGTTTGCCCACATTAGCTTAGGTGGACATTCAGTGGGTTGGCTCGCTATGCTATCCAGCGCCTAAAGGAAAGCAGAGCGTGCTACAGCAGAGCACAAAAGCTCTACAGCGAAGCTCGCTAGCGTGCTACAGCAGAGCTCGCTAACGTGCTACAGTGGAACTCGCTAACGTGCTACAGTGGAGCTCGCTAACGTGCTACAGTGGAGCTCGCTAACGTGCTACAGCGGAGCTCGCTAACGTGCTACAGCGGAGCTCGCTAACGTGCTACAGTGGAACTCGCTAACGTGCTACAGTGGAGCTCGCTAACGTGCTACAGCGGAGCTCGCTAACGTGCTACAGTAGAACTCGCTAACGTGCTACAGTGGAGCTCTCGCTAGCGTGCTACAGTGGAGCTCGCTAACGTGCTACAGTGGAGCTCGCTAGCGTGCTACAGTGGAGCTCGCTAGCGTGCTACAGTGGAGCTCGCTAGCGTGCTACAGTGGAGCTCGCTAGCATGCTACAGTGGAGCTCGCTAACGTGCTACAGTGGAGCTCGCTAGCATGCTACAGTGGAGCTCGCTAACGTGCTACAGTGGAGCTCGCTAGCGTGCTACAGTGAAGCTCTCGCTAACGTGCTACAGTGGAGCTCGCTAGCGTGCTACAGTGGAGCTCACGCTAACGTGCTACAGTGGAGCTCGCTAACGTGCTACAGTGGAGCTCGCTAGCGTGCTACAGTGGAGCTCGCTAACGTGCTACAGTGGAGCTCGCTAACGTGCTACAGTGGAGCTCGCTAACGTGCTACAGCGGAGCTCGCTAACGTGCTACAGTGGAGTCTGCCAGCACAATCCAGCTAGTTTGCTACTCGGGCTGGGGATCTCAGGGTAACTCACGATACGATGCGATTCACGATACATGGCTCACGATTCCGATAGTATCTCAATATGACAAACATTGCAATAATCAATATATTACCTTGTTAATCTATGATATATGACTATTTTTAAATGAATGTTTTATTTTCTTCAAAAACGTATTTTAGAACAAATTAAAACACTATATTTTCATTTAACACTCTTTCCAACATAAAATTAAAGTTATCAATAAATACTACTAATAAATACTTTACAATAATAACATACATTTTAAGGGGACTAATAAACAAATGTTCAGTTAAGAACCAAAATGCAGAGTATATCAAATAAGCTTCTCACTTCAAAGAGTAATAAATGTGGAAATAAAAATTCACAATGCTGCATTTTAATTAATCTTATGTCAGATAATTGATTATTATTGAACTTTCAGCCTATTCATTTTATTTTATTTTTACAGTGCTGGTATCCATATTCACTTTCCCCTCTATTTATTACGTGCTCCACGTGTGTACTGCTAGCACACACACCTGCTGCATCAATAACGCCGCTAGAAGTCTCATTTGGACGGTCGGACGCTGCGCACCCCTCCACTAGAATCAGGTGGATTTTATCGCGGTGTTTGAACAGGTAACTGCTGTTACACCAGAACAAATCAATGTTATTTATGTGACATTAGGAACCGCGCGCTGTCTGCGTCTACTTTATAGCAGGTGGTAAGCCCCGCCCCTCCCCACTGCATGTGGAAAAGGAGCAAATTGCACTCTGTGTCCGCGCTGTACCCGTGCAACTATGATGTTTTTAGGCATTTGGGCTAAACTTATTGGTAAAACCAGTAAAAATGATGACGATGTCTCGAGGGCGTCCTTGCATTTCCCTGTCGTGCTCGCGCGAAGCGCCTCCTGGTGGACCTTTTTGGTATTATTTAGGAAACCGATTCAGGGAAAGAGAGCACCGATAATTGTTCTTGAGTTGAAATACTGATACCATACCGATATTTTGTCCCACCACTATTTGCTACAGAGGAACAGAGGCTGATGTAGTGAGCAGACTTACTGATTCCCTACTTAAGTCAATGTGGGCAAACACAGGCGGGTCACCACCGAAACTGCAGACAAACCCAATCTGGTCCACAATTTCTGCCCACTTTTAAACCACACGGGCCCCCCTTGGCTTTGCTGTCCGGGACGTCCTGCTCTAACAGGGCTCGTACCTGGAGGATGTTGACCAGAATCATGGAGTTGGTGACGGTTCCGTACAGCTCTTGCTGCTTGGACATGTAGGACAGATTGATCAGAGTCCAGGCCACGATGCCGGGTCTGCCGTTGAAGAAGAGCTTGAAGTCGAACCACTCGCCGATGCGCGGGTTAAACTCGATCCCCATCATGTAGTTGTAGAAGACATTTCCGGTGAACTTGCTGTGAATCGGCACATTTGGGTTCAGAATGCGGCGTGGGGAGCGTTCAGATCGATCGGGGCGGCGCTCACCAGTCCTCGGGGTTGGTGGGGAAAACGTACGCCTTGACGAAGGCGAACGTGGACACGGCGTAGCCGAGGAGATTGGCGCACCACATCAGAGGGATCCAGTTATCGAAGATGATGGTGGGAGAAAACCAGTGGAAGTAGTGGGCGTTGGCAAACCACAGAGCATGCGTGATCAGCCAGCACTGCAGCCCGTTGATCTCATACTTGTTAATGAGACCTGGAGGGCAGAAAGAGGAACAGCAGCAAAGGGTTTTTATAGATAATCTGGGAAAAAGGTACTTTTTTGGAATTCTCAGCGTTGTAGTAGAAGTAGGGGTGTAACGGATCACGGAAAATCCGTGGTCCGTACGGATCAGAGGCCACGGTTCGGGACACGTGTGTACCGCGGACTGCTCGAACACCCACCCCCCAAACGCGGACACCTCGCGCTAGCATAATTTAAACCAATTGTCCGTTCGCATCGAATGGAAGCTCCGTTACGGGCTTTCCGGTGGAATCGCGGAACATTTGTATGGCAAGCCAGAGATGTCAAAATTGACCAGGAAAAGTTGACGCAGAAGTGCCACATTTTACAGAAAATTATCATTTAAAACATTTAAATGTTCCCACAGTTAGTTTCAATAAAGCAGTTAATACTAAAAAAATAATTGTAACCGTTTTATTTATGATTTAATTTTAAAGGATAATCCAGATGGATTAGGTGTTTTCAACACTATTTTTAAGCATTCTTTTCTCTTAGTTTTTGTAGATTTGGTCTAAAAACATGTAAATGTCATCAGAAACTATATGTTTTAGCATTTTGTTTGTGTTCAAAGTACAAATATGTTTTGTTTTAATAAATAGGCTTCAATGAGCAGGGGCCCGTTTCAAGAAGCAGGTTCAACAAAGTTAGAGTTGAAACCTGAACTTAGAGTCACTGGACTCAAGATTCGCGAACTTAGAGTTTTCGGTTTCAGAACAGCTGAAAATGTTTGATTCAATCAACTTGAAGTTGTTAGAACCAGAATCAGGTGCGAGCGTCGCCACCATTAAAAGCCCTGATCAATGGAGCAAAGACAGCACGATTCACCATGGCAACGGGAACAAACTTCCGGCGACGGAAATTGATAAATTCCTAAAGTATATGAGACTACAAGAACATTTTCAGCAAGATAATAAACCCAGCTGCAGCGGTAAAACAGAGAGAGAAAACATCTGCAGAGTTAATGCATACGTCTTTCAAATAACGAATTAATAATATCAGGAAGGTTATTTTGTCACTTGTAAAGTAAGGAATGATTCTTGATCTGTTAATAATTTAACCAGTCATCTCCGTAATCGCATGAATGACCGTTTTCCTTACCCCCCCCCCACACCCACACACGCACCACATAAACACACGGATATCACTGCACAATAAAAAGAAACACTGTAGCTGCCTGAGATATGTTAAAAATAAGCATTTATTTAAATTTAATTCTCAAGACTTAAAAAATTTTAGCTGAAAAGCATTATTTTATTACATAAACGCAACGTGTCCGGACCGGGCATTGAACTTGAGGCGTCAGAAGCGGAGACAGTGTCGCAGACTAACGAGCTAATACCTATACTGTATTGCCTGTTGTATACGAGTTGAAAGCCCCTACCGGTTTTTGAGATTTAATGATTTCGATTTTTAAGGGTTTCAAATGATGAAAATAAAGCTCATTATTAATAGCAAATCCCTGGAATAACTCACTATTTATAATGTCGTTCAAATAAAACTGAATCGGGGAAACTGCATCAACCGACTCGTGTCCTCAAATCCTCTCCCCACATAAATAATATTTCCTCTGGATTAATCCCGCCTCCTCTCTACATGATCCTCTATGAATGGACATGTCATTTTGGTTTCTGCGGGTGGAAACGTGACGTCTCTAATATGAATGTTCTCTAAATATTAATGAAGAACTCAGATTTGAACATCTTTCACTTTAAAAAGGGGCGGAGACCGCAGAGAACTCTGAGTTTCCTGAAGAAAAACCTGCTCCAGACCAGGTTTCGTTCACAGACTCAGTTGTCACAGTGATTGATTCTGAGTTCAGCTTAACCCGCTTCTTGAAACGGGCTTGGTTTCACCCACTTTCACGGGTTTGAGTTATCTCTCTTTCTGAAACCGAAAACTCCGAGTTCTGCTGAATTTGGAGTTCGCGAACTCAGAGTTCCAACAAAACCTGCTTCTTGAAACGGGCCCCTGATGTTTTGTTGTTGCATATGTAAATATTGTGTGTGTGAGGTATTTTAAATGCTTATTGAATTTATGAGTTAAACTGTTTCCAAAAATTAATTTAGCTTTGATATTGTTGGTTTTTTTTTTCGTTTTGTTTTTTTTTTTTTTTAAATTTTTGTACTTTTTAATGATCCGAAAAATGATCCGAACCGTGACCCTAAAACCGTGACACGATCCGAACCGTGGGTTTTGTGATCCGTTACACCCCTAAGTAGAAGTGAATGAGGAGCTGTTACCTGCAGGGGTCCGTGCTCCATCCTGCACCCCCCCAACATAACCTGGAATAAACTTGTGGGTCACATCAGGAACGCACAGGTAGAGGAAGACCTGAAGGAGCAAACCAAACCTTAGAACATGCAGGAGTTCCTTCAACCACGTCCTCCACGTACTCCATCTCCTCACCTGGAAGCCCACCCAGATGGCGTATATTTTAGCCGCCGTCCAGGTGAAGGAGGGGGCCCGGGCCCAGATGGAGAGCAGGGTCACATCTCCTCGACAGAGCTGCAGCAAAGGCTCGCTGACGGAGCACTCGAACTGATCGCAGGCCATCACGAAGTAGAAGACGATGAAGGGAGCAAAGATGAGGAGACCCACCACACTGATGAGGGAGAACCAGTCCACCTCCCTGACGAGGAGTCACACATGTGAGAGGAGCAGCAGAGAGCTAAAGGAATGCTAAACCACGTCACTCCTTACTCTATGTTCACAGAGATTACAAGGAAAATAGCTGAAACATGACATAGAAATCATGTAACATAATAATGAGACATTAATACAGTAAAGTAAGAGATTCATTTAATATTATTAGGAAATCTGTAAAACATTAAAAAGCTGATGAGAGGAGAGCAGATTCAAGACATTATTAAAGACCCACTCTAATGAAAACGGTATTTTTGATGTTATTAACATATTCTTGTAGGGAAATTAAAGTTAAATTTGTATTTCTTCATTGTTGTCAACCAAAGAAATACAAAAAAGCCATTTTAAAAAAAGGTCACAGGTTGACGTTTTAAATATTCTGAGCAAGTTTCCACGTCTAGACAAATAGATCCATGAACATCTTCACTTTCGTCTGAACTGGCGTCTATTCAAAAACTCGAAATACCTCAAATATTGCTGTCATTTTTGTCGCACTGTTAATGTTAGATTGAGAATTTGAGGTGCTGTAAACAGATGTGTAAACATCTGGCTAAGTTATCAGTGATGGGAAGGGCGGTTGGGGTTACTTGGTGCCAACTAATTTTGGGTCTGGCAACGCTTTAGGAAAAGTCACGTGACACTGATGCGCCAAACAGTTTGTAAGGACGCGCATCAACCAGCAGTGTTGCCAGATTGGGTGGTTTTCCACCCAATTGGGGGGTTTTTGATTTTCATATTGTGTGTAAAATTTGCATTGGGTGGATTTGAGTCTGAATGATCTTTCATCTTTGAAAAATCTTTTATTTTGAAAAATGAGCGGACATTCTCGGTTCCATTTCTGTCACTCGGATGCTAAATCAGTCCAGTGATTTAGTTTAACACAACAAGACAATTTTTTTCTTGCCTCGGATGCGCGCCCAGCTTTCAGCTCTTGAAAGATTCTTTATGGTTTTGTAGGAAAGTTTTGTTCACCAGGACTTTTGCACTTAAATATAAGAACTTCCCTAATGCTGAGGCATTATAGATCCACGAGTAGGGCTGTAACGAGTATCCGGGTGCTCGAGTATTCACGATCTGCTCCCGAAAATCCGAGTACGAATATTCGTGACGTCCAAGATCGCTGATTTGCATCTTTATAAATATAGTAAATTGTAGTAAAATATGATCAGAATATTATCTGGTAATGATGTATTTTTCTTCTGGAATTCAGATTAATGTATTATTTTAAGTTTACGAACTAAAACAAAGCCGAAAGAGCCGCGGTAGTAACCGAAAGTAAACGCATCTTAGTTGCGGAGAAACTTCCGGTTTTCAAAGTAAAACTAGCGAGAGTTTTTTTCCGTTCAAAAACTGAGACTGAAGTTCTGTTCACTGACAAAACTTCTGAAAAAATGAATTAGCTTTAACATCTGAGCTTTATCTCAGTGTTTACATTCTTTTGGCTATGGTAACTCTTCAACAGTTGAAGCAATTAACAAAACTCCATCTTATTCTGAAGAAACACAGCCTCGCGCTGCTAAAAGGAGGATGGAATCAACGTGAATCAGATGATTCTGCTGCGGAGGGAAAAAATACTTTTTTCATACGGGCTGATCACCGAAAAATATTGAAGAACTTTGAGGATAAAAAAAAAAGTGGGGAACATTTTTAAGTTGTGTTGTTAAATGATCCAAAACTGCAGTAATTTTTATCCTCTTTATGTTGTTTATGTTACTGCTGAACTTAACCAGAAGGTTGACAAAAAAAAAAAAGTTTAAAATGACAAAATTTCTTTCTATCTGAATCTTTTTGGGTTTTTTAAAATCAATTTTGTTGATTCTGATCTATTGCTCTAATTAAATGTATAAATGTTGGTGATTTAATACAAATAATTTCAATTTTCCTCCATCTAGTAAATATTCTCATAGCAATAAACATTAAATTACAAAGTAAGAATCGTGGTTCAACTCGTGAATCGTTGAGCTTGATTCGTGAATCGTATCGGATCGCCACCTAAACAACGATCCACAGGCCTATCCACGAATATGAAGAAGCCACAACGATTATGTCAAATATTATTGTTGTTTATTTAATCAGTATTTCAGTGGAGTTTATTAACTTGGTCGCCTGCAATGGTGCTTTCTGTCCAGCAGGAGTCAGTATCGATACAGTTCTAATGTGCCAAAACGCTTCACGAGGCTTCATCTACCCTCAATCTAACTCAGTGACTAATTCCCTTTGAGATCCTGCCGTTCTGCAGAAACTATGTCCTTAAAAATGACTACGAGTTTTAGATTTTGGTTAAAAACGTATTAATTCAAAGACCACTAGGAACACTAGTGATGATCAGCGCTTTAATGTTATTTATCTCTGTGTGAACCATCAGAAATATCCATGTAAAAACTAAGTTGGATGAAGAATTATTTATGAACTTCCATAAAGTTTTTAAATCCCTTATAAGAGTCACAAGGCTGCTGGAGCCTATCCCATTCACTGATAGATGAAGGAAGTTCCACACTCACATTCCTACCAAATAAAATATACAGTAAGTAATTACTGTTTTGTTTGTTTGATCACATTTTTGGACAGTAGTAGAAAACTGGAACGCCTGGAAAAATCTGACCGAGATTTGAACCTTTTGGCTGTGCGACAAGAGTGCTAACCACTACACCACCCTAATTTCTAATATGGAAACCTGTTTGTATCATTGTAACACATTATTTGTAACACGTGTAGTTCACGTTTTAGCCTTTAGTGTCCATAAACGATGCATTTAATTCAATTATTATATTATATTATATTATATTATATTATATTATATTATATTATATTATCCATCAATCTGACCATGCTCTGCCCCACTGTGCTGACTGCTCCGTGTGTTCAGACGCTTTCCCATTGGACGCCTGCTGCGCGCGCCTCCTGGTGGTCTCCATGGTAACGGCAGTTGTCAAATCTGACAGGAAAAAAAAAGAATAATCTTATCAGACAGATGATTACGAACAGTTTAGTGGACTTTGTTCACAGATAGATACCTGACTCTATCTAGTCAAGCAGAGAAGGTACTTTTGAGTACTCGGAAGTACATTTGTATGTGATTTACATCAAAACAGAGTTAAGAACTATTACCATCAATAATTTGATGTACATCTTAAGATAAACGATGCTATTTAGGTGCATGTTTTAGGGCTGGAATCTGCACATGTAAACCACTAAAGCATCACAACAGCTTCACATTAAAACTAATTTATTAGCTAAAAATACTAATTTATCTGGCAAAAATGAGGCCTTCTTTCTGCCTAATTACAGGTGAAAATTTATACTATGTAACAAGAGGAGAGGACCCTGTTATTATGCAACACTGGAGAACTTTCTGTTAAACAGATGCTCGCTTTTTTTTTTTTTTTCTCTCTTTTTTTACCACAACCTAGCAATATGAGCGTTAAAGTAGCGGCACCAGCACAAATACAGACGCATATTTGATATTTTAGAGACCTCCTACGCACTTAAAAGCCTCAAATAAAAGTCTGGTTATGCAAAAACTCACTCACCCAGCAGCAGCGGTCAGTTTACACGGAGCAGGAGGCTCTAAACCCGGTGGAAAACGGAGCGAGTACCTCTTATTTTGTAACCGCTAAGGGAGATACGCCCCGCCCATAAGACCATTGCCTTCGGAATTTGAACCAATAGCATTCATTCAAAGGCGGGCCAGCGCAGGATTCTTAGCTTCTGATTGGTCAGCTTCACAAGCGCCTGACAAACTCGCAAGCGCTGCTGGAGAGCAAGATTGGATGAGGAAACAGCGCGTTTGTGTCTTCTATTCTTCTTGGAATCGATTAAAAACCGGAAACTTTTCTTTTTTATAAAATATCTTTTCTGCTTAGCGATAGACTGAGGAGGAGTAATGCTTGGAGGAGAACAATAAACCAGTTTTTCTTCATTATTTGAGTTTTATTGAAGTGTCTACATCAGCACATACATAACTACATTGTGGGGTGGAGTTCTCAACAGTTAAATAACATTAACGCTGTTCAAATATTATGACTGTAAATGTTAGTATTTGTAAAAGCAAACAGTTACACGGTTTGTGTTATAACATGAACTAAACCTCTGATGTTTCCTATTAATTACGTTTTAATCTGACAAAAAAAAATGAATAAAATTGAAATGTTTATTATTATTGACAAGCTTGAGGACAAATTTAAAGGTCAGGATAAAGTATTTTATTCATGTTCCAGTACGACATAGGAAGATAAGGTGAGGTAAAGGAGGGGCCCCAGGACAGAGCCTTGAGACACACCTGTAGTGACGACTAATGACCAATTATTTTTTCCAATTAGTCGACTAATCGGATCATGGGAAAAATGGATGCAAAGCACACATCTTAACTATATTAGTTTTAAACTAACTAGAAGCTAGATATACAGCATTACCTAGTGCAGGGGTCGGCAACCTTTAAGAGCAAAAAAGCCATTTGGGCTTGTTTTCTACTGATCAAAACCTAGAAGGAGCCGCATTGACTTACGTTAGCCTTTAAGAAATTTGGATTTGCATTCATAACCTTCTTTTTGTTTTGTTTTTTTTCAATAAATACAAATAATGTCTATTTTTGGCACGAACAAAAGCAAAATATATATATAAAAAGAAACTAGCATCTCTCAAAAAGGGATTTTTTAAAAGTATTTAACTTTAGTACCAAAAAAGCAAGCCCGTTGCTTAATTACTGGTTGAACTTCAAATTAGGATAACATTTCTCTGTAAATTAAATTTGCCAAAAATTTTTGCATGTTGCTGAAATAAAAGCTAAACTCAAAATTAGCCTAAAACCCCCAGTAGATAACAAATTAGCTAAAAATGTTATTGCTTAAAAATTTGCTAAATATTACTCAAAATTAGCATAAAAACAAATTAAAGGCCAAATCCGCCAAAAAAAAAACAAACAAAAAACTAAGCCTAAAACTCTTCATTCTTTGTTAGCATGTTGCTAAAATAGAAGCTAAAACTCTAAATTAGCCTAAAAACCCCACTAGAAAACAAATTAGCCAAAAACTTTAGCATGATGCAAAAATAATCTCAATTTTTTTTTTTTTTTTTATCATTATTATTTTATTTTTCTTCAGCCAGAGAGCCACTATTCAGAAATAAAAGAGCCACATGTGGCTCTGGAGCCTGAAGATGCTGGAATTGATAGCAAAAAAACACTGAAGCTGATAACTAAAAATGCTGAAGCTGAATTCGCTGAAGCTGATTGTCAGATAAAATATTAGTTAAATGCTTAATTAGCCTAAAAAAAAGCCAAAATTATCCAAAATAGCTAGCATGCAGCTGAAATATTAGCTAAACTCCAAAATAACCTAAAAAAAAAAACCTTAATAGATGCCAAAATAGTCTAAAAAGCTAACAGAATGTCATTATAACTTTTAAATTTTACACACTGAATCCGTATAATATAAAGTAAAGATTAATCGACTACTAAATTGGTCATCGACTATTTTAATACTCGATTAGTCATCGATTAGTCGACTAATCGTGGCAGCCGTAACTGACAGATACACTCGTCACAACCTAAAATTAATTAATCAATCTCATTTTTAGAAACCGTATTTTCTCAATATAATTTGATTTTTTTTTTCTTTTAGTCTACAAACATAACGAGAAATGTTCCTGAACTGTTTGAATACATGTTAAGTTAGAAATGCATTATTGTTTCTAAAAGTAATAGTCATTAGAAAAATTTCCGTATTTATTTCATTTTTTTATAGAAAGTTAACCCAGTGAATCCAGCCTTCTTCATCACCTCTGTTGACCTGCATCATATTCCTCATCATCATATTTAAAACATTAGAGGGTTAGCAGAAGACAGTTCATAAAAATGTCTTGTTTACAAATGTGAAAAGTATAATCTATGCATTAAAAACAGGAATATTTTAAATCAAACATATTCTATTTTGTATTTAGCATTTTCATTTTCATAAAGGGACTAATGCTGCTACTACTACTTTATTGTAAGGATAAAAATAAAAAGGTACACTTTTTAAACTTTTTTAAAACCTTTATATGTTAAAATGTTCCAGACCATATTGCAACTTTTGTTTTTTCTTTCAGAAAAAAATCACGTAACAGTCGATTAAATCAACTCTAATTTGTGTGACGTCACAGACAAACCAGGTTCACACAATCAGAACATGGGAGCAAAGATTATTCAACAAATCTATAATCCTTAAAGAAAAAAATATATAGAAGTATAGAGATTTAAGTATCAATGCCACTGTGTATTCATGTTTATATGCTCATTTAAAATGTATGCTGGGCTTAATATTATATGAAGATCATTTTGTTTGTTTGATGCACTTTTATTTACTTTTGTTGATTTAGCGATGGGGCAGATAATACAAGTTTTCTTCTTTATGCTCCATTTCATTTATTTACTGTTATAATTTAATTTTATATTATTTTTACTGCTGTATAAAAAGGATATGTAAGTCTATGGAATGTTTTATTTTTAATAATTTAAGTCATATTTTCCAACCAGTCCATTAAATTCTAACTCCAATTGTGTGTCTGCGTCAGTCAGCCACTAGAGGGCAGAAGTGAGCCTCTTTTTATGAGTTTTATCTCAAGGTGAAAGATCAGAAATCTGACATTAGAAACAGATCTTGTGCAAAGTTTTGTAAATAAAAAGTAAATATGAATAATTTGAGAAAAAAATAAGTGTTTTTATTGAACCATATTATAAAATGTAAAAGGATTTTTTAAAATTCATATGTGGCACAAATTAAATTAAAGCTTCGTTAATTGATCCAAAGAGTAACTTTGGATCAATTAACAAAATACCTATATATAACTTTACTGAGAAAGGGACAATGCATATTAATGAACATTAAAACAAATGTAAATATGCCAGATTCTAGCCTCAGGCCAATTTCCATCTGGAGTCCCTTGGCAAGTTAAGTTTAAAAGAAATAAAACATAGTTTAAGAGATAAAACACTACACATGCAATTATAAAACACAGGTTAAAATACAGTATACAAAATAAAACAAATAAAATACAGAGAGATTTGTACAGATATATAATTTTTTTTAAATATGAGGTTGCTTTGTAATAGTTTGTTACATTTCAAAATATTAGTTTTCATCGAATTACATTGTTAAGTTAAGTTAACCACCAGCTCAAAACTTTAATTTGATCATTTGAAATGTAACAAATTATAGAATTTTTATCAATGGATGCAATTTTTCAATTTTTTAAGATGCACTTTGATGCTTTATAAACTTTCTATTTGTCTATACATTTTTAATAGTGTAAAAACGATTAAAAAGAAATAAAATTAAAAGTGTTAAAAAAAATAAATAAAAGAACAGGAGCATCAAAGCTCGTCTTCTCACTTTCAGCCGTTTCCACTGTACATGGGGGGGGGGGTCCCGTCTCATTTCACTGGAATGTAAACAGACCATTAGAGGTGCAGAAATCCCCTTCACAGAAGCTGTGGCTTTTCTATTTAGAGTTTGACATTCGACTACTCTGTGCATATAATCGATACTAAACCTTCTGAGATGTTAACCCTCAGCACTATAGTTGTAGTTTTCTTCTCTGGAGAAAATATTTCAGGTATTTCACCCACAAATGTCATGATGGGTTTGTTTTCTTCCAGGAGCTTTTCCTCTGACTCCCTTCACATCCTCGTCTCTCTACGACGGCTGACTTTCTTCTCTCGGTCCTTAAAGCATCTATTTTTTTTATTTCTTTTGTGTTTTCCACATTTCGGGGTCTCTGCTGTCCTGTCTGCACGTCTCTGCTCTCCTCTTTGATCAGACGCTGCATCCAGACGGCGTGATGTATCTGGGTCAAGAAGAACCAGACTGTAACAGATCGAAGGGAAAGAGTTTACAGAAATCAGAACGTGAGATCATCACAGAGACGTTTTCTGATTGTTTCTCTGAAATGTTTGTTGTTTGGGGATTTTAGTCAAACTTTTAAGTCATATTTTGCAGCCAGAAGAGCAGAGAGTTTATTGGAACTGGAACCACTTTTTAAATATTTCGTTACATTTTGTGTTTGTTTTTCATTGTAAAAATACAAATATAATGAAAATCAAATGTTTAAACATTGCTCATCTTTCATTCATCACTTTTTAGTTTTTAACTAATAATTTGGACCAGAGTTCTGCAACCTTCAACACTTACAGACTCACTCGAGTCGGTTTCTCACCAACTACAACCCAATAGGAGCTTTAGAAAAATGAAACACTGATACGCACTAATATTTACTATTATGATGACTTAAATATTGCTTTGATGTATAAATAAAACATAAACATGAAGAGAAAATGGTCTTTTTTAAATTATGAAACTGTTGGCTGAGTCCTTTCAAAATAAAAGACATGCAGAAGATGTAGTTATGTCAGCAGCGGGTTTAAAAAAAAACAGTTTATACAACCTTTTGAGGTCAAATAAATCCAATTAACTATAATTAAATCAGACCTGGTTTTTTCAAAAATATAAATTCTGGTTGTGGTTACTGACCTCCTCTTGATTCTGTGTACCTACTTTCCTTTTATGTTTACTTTACTATTTACTTTGCAGATACTTGTAGTACAAAAACATTTTTTTTAACCAGACAGCCACAATAGAGGGTTAAAAGAGTCACAGATCAGGTTTTAGACCCCTAATTTAGACCAACTTATGATTTAAATTAGTATTTTTTCACTAAAATAGATAAACTGCAGTTTTATCATCACTTCAGCTCCATTTAGTTCATTTATAGAGTGAAAAGAATGTAAAATATAGACAAAATCAAACATTTCTACCAATAATAACCAAATAAAAAAATAACTAGGGATCTATGGGTGAAAGCAGAGGTTGATGGTTCCCATCAGAGCATCTGAGAAACTCCAGCAGAATAAAAACAAACCACATATTTCAAATAGTACAACACAGCTGGGTTAGATGGAGACTTCTGGAGGAAAAGCAAAAGAATAAAAAGAAAATGTAAACGTTTTTCTGTGTAAAAATGGGTAATCATTCTCTAAATCTGGACAAAAATGTGTTCTTAATCATAAAACGCATTAAAAGTTTAATATCAAAGTTTGAATTTGTGAACTAAGATCTTATTACATATGAGTTAAAGCTTTTCAATCTAATAATTCAGTCATAAAACACAAATATGTAATCATATTATCTTCCATAAAATGTCTGAAAACTGAATTTTGTCATTTTAGTTTTAGATGTAGATCATCGATTATTCATCAAACTGAATATGAAATAATCCCTCATTATCATGAAGAGCAGGGAGGAGCGGCTGGGACGTATATGTGATCAATATGAAAAGAGCGATGGCGGGCGCTGCAGCAGGAACCAGAGGGAGGCGATGGCGGGAACCGCCTGACACTTCCCTCCTTAATCACATCCCCTGGGAGGCTGGATCCACGTCTTTGTGCACGACTGTGTCTTTGTGTGGCAGCATTTCAATATATGGAGTCAACAGAAGCAGGAAGAAGAATTTCTGCAGGTTTTTCCTTCAGAACGAGTTAAAAAAAAAATCTAAATGCAACCTCAAATGAACAACTAATTTAATAAATGTAAGGATGTACGCTATGATATTTATATTAATAAAATTATGCAAAAATGTTGTCTGAAGATTTCAAAATATACTTTACAAAAATATATATGAAAAAAATCAACTTAAAGGGGTGGGATATTAAAAATTCACTTCATCTTATTATTTTTCAAGCTAATTTTTTTACTTTATTTGATTGTTTGTTTGTTTGCTGCTCGCAAAACTGTAAAAATCTATTTATAATTTTGAGTAATTACACCATCAAAGAGTCAATTTTCTGCTGTTTTATTCCAACGGAAGCACAGACGGTTACTTTATTCAACTTTAGCAAAAAGTTGAGTAAAATTCAAGTAAAACATGTTAATATCTTGTTCATTTATTTCATTTATGAAAGAATATATGAAGGATTTTTCTTTGTGCATCACAATTTTACATATAAATGTCACATTGAATTAAAGAATTAAATAATTGTAAGGTTGACAGCAACATTTTTAAATAAAAATTGTAACGTGATCATCTTGGGTGATAAACTTTTAATTATTTGTTGGGTTTTCTGACTTAAATTTAAAGAATAACACAAGAGTTGTTGCATTAAAAGTGTTTTTGTGTGTATGGATTATTCATGAGCTCATTTTAGATTAAAGTTAGATCTTTTCACTCCAGAAATCTTTCGTTTCTGACACACTCCTGAACTCTGACCCTCCTTCATCCATCATAACATCTAATACAGGGGTCACCAACGTGGTGCCCGCAGGCACCAGGTAGCCCTCAAGGACCCCACAAGGGGCCCTCAGATCTCTTCTAAAAATAACACAACTCACTTGTGAGCTGCATCTGAAATTCAATTTTCTTCTGTTGCTTTTTTTTTTAAATTACATTCACATTTACAAAGATTTGAAAGTTAAAAAGTCTTAAAAATATGTTCATGATACATGAACTTTAGATAAGTTAAGGTGACCTCTGACCTACTCCTGTTCAAAAATCATTCAATTTGTTTAAATGCCGACCTTATTTCAAAATGTATTGCTTAAAACTGTGTAAGTTGATTTTTTTAACATTAAATTACTGATAAACATAGTGAAAATGGGACGTTTTTCCATGAAATGCAAGTGATCATCTGAAAATTTAACAATTATTGGGATTAATAAAATGCTCAACATTGATATCTGTTTCCTAGCTTGTTGTCATTGTTGTTAATTATTATTAGAAATCTGTGTCTTTACATAGAGGAGTATCATTATTCATAATTAATAACGTAAAGCTACCTATAACTAAGCAAAAATTGTTATTTCAAAATGGTAGCCCTTCGTATGACTCTGTACCCAGGAAGTAGCCCTCGGGTTCAAAAAGGTTGGTGACCCCTGATCTAATAAGTCTTCCTGTTGTGTTTATCATTCAGATCTGAGCCTGACGTGTGTGAGGTCGTTCACGTGAAACCTCCAAACGAAGACGATCAGAACGCCCGTAACCCGTGACGACGGGATGACGATGTTTGCACGCTGCGTGCGTTTCTGCCTGAGCATATTGTAAACGTGTGTTTGGGTCGCACGGTAACGTGTGAGTGTGCGAGACGCGTCAGTAACTGGGGCAGAACTGATTGTTGCTGATGACTGTAGGCCATTCCAGACCTACATTCTGCTGCACCGTACAGAGGAGGGGGGGGTCAAAATTTGGGTTTCTTCTGAATTTGGTGGTGGTTCCTGCAGACTTTCTCCGTGAAGAATCAGTCAATTTGTTTTGTTCGATCTTTCATGATCGACCTGGAAGTTTGGGCTTTGAAAATGCATCGTGAAGATTTCAGTTTAGTGACAGACTGCTGTCAATGTGAGGAACATGGAAAGAAACGCTTTTGCACAATTATTATCGAACTCCAGTTTATTACGTGATTCAGTTACCAACATGGTGACATCCTATACCAGGGGTGGGCAAACTACGGCCCGGGGGCCACATGCGGCCCCTTAAGCTACTTAATCTGGCCCTCCAAATTAAAATACATTGAATCAAAAATCCTAATTATTGTTTTATTTTCATTGTATTTCTGGTTCCTTCTCATGAATGGTGTTGTTTCTCTGACGTTCGTGTGTGACTTCTGAGTCAGAAGGTGATTTTTTGGATTTCTTTGAGTTTGCATTTTCCTCTGAAGAACATCAACCCAAAAAGAGAACAAAAATCTAAATTTAGAAATTAAAATTCCCAAATTTTCTGTTTTAAAATGAATATATGTGAATTTTAATCCAAATTAAAGCATGTTTTTCTCTAGATTCCATCTTATCTTTTTAGTTTATGAGGTTCATTACCAAATCACTTCTTCCATCTTCTCCTTGTCCGGCCCTTATGACAAATTTTAGAACCCTTTCTGGCCCACAAGTCAAAAAGTTTGCCCACCCCTGTCCTATACTGTAGTGTGGTTTGGAGGCTGTAGCAGGCCACCAGAATACTCTAGGGCAGGGGTCACCAACCTTTTTGAACCTGAGGGCTACTTCATGGGTACTATATGAAGGGCTACCATTTTGAAATAACAAATTTTGTTTAGATATAGTTAGCTATACATTATTAATAATGAAAAATGATACTCCTCTTTGCAAAGACACGGATTTCTCCCTAAAATTATCAACAATGACAACAAACTAGGAAAGAAATATCAATATTCAGCACTTACTTAGTCTCAGTAATTGTTATATTTTCAGATGTTAACATAGATTTCATGGGAAAAATGTCAAATTTTCCCTGTGTTGTACCATGTTAATCAATTATATAATGTTAAAGAAAAGTCATCTTACACATTTTTAAACAAATCTTGTCACATTTTGAACTAAAGACCAAATTTTCAACAAAATTTGTTTTCTTTGAACTGGAATAGGTCAGAGGTCACCTAAACTTATCTAAAGTTCATGTATCATCAACATATTTGTAAGACATTTTAATTTTTAAATCTAAGTAAATGCAAGTGTAATAAAAAAAAAATATCAACAGAATTTAATTTTAGATGCAGCTCACAAGTGTTTTAGAAGAGACCTGAGGGCCCCTTGTGGGGGCCTTGAGGGCTACCAGGTGCCCGCGGGCACCACGTTGGTGACCCCTGCTCTAGGGATACACTTAGAACAGCTGCTTCCTCACTTTTTTGCCTTCCAAAAAGGCCTCACCAACACCAGGGGTGGGCAAACTTTTTGATTTGTGGGCCAGAAAGGGTTCTAAAATTTGGCATAAGGGCCGGACAAGGAGCAGATGGAAGGAGAGATTTGGTAATAAACCTCATAAACTAAAAAAAAATAATATGGAATTTAGATAAAAACATGCTTTAATTTGGATTAAAATTCACATATATTCATTTAAAAACAGAAAATTTTGGAATTTTCATTTCTAAATTTTGATTTTTGTTCTGTTTTTGATCCAATGAGTTGATGTTCTTCAGAGGAAAATGCGAACTCAAAGAAATCAGAAAAATCACTTTCTGACTCAGAAAAAAACACCAGAGAAACAACACCATTCATGAGAAGAAACCAGAAATACAATGAAAATAAAACAATAATTAGGATTTTTGATTCAATGTATTTTAATTTGGAGGGCCAGATTAAGTAGCTTAAGGGGCCGCATGTTTGCCCACCCCTGACCAACACCCATGCATGTGTTGACCTGTACAGATTTTTGAGGTTATTCAGATCAATCATCCAGCAAAGGTAGGCGGTTGCCTTGCCCCACCCCCAATACCTCCCACAATAAAGCTTAATAAATCCTAAAGCGCAGGAGGACAAAACAGGAAACTGTTGAAGAATTTCGCTGAATCTGCTTGACCCGTTTTTTTTTATGTAAATGTATTTTATTTTCAATAAATTACAACTTTATTTCTATTTAAAAAGATACATTTTTAAGTCATATGTTTATAAATGTTTTTTGTGAAATGATGATGTTTTTCCTCGTAATTTAACAACTTTATCTCATATTTTAATTTTCTTTCATGTCGCTTTGATCATTTTTCCTTTCTATTGTTCCATCATTTAGGTATTTTCAGTAAAATCTGACTAGAATAATTAACACAACCGCTGCAGAGCGCCCCGTGGTCTCGCTCGCCCCGTGGTCTCGCTCGCCCGGGACCCTGAAACTGCTAAATCCGCCGCTGGTTCCAGAAAAGTGCTGCTGGATCTGAAGGTCTTCCAGTTCTCTTCAACCTCGTATGACAACCTTTTAGCTTTAGTTCCGGTGTCGACTACCATCACTTTTCAACAGTTTATGCAGTTAACAGAATTCCAGCAGATTCTGAAGCATTATGAACCCTTAATGTTTGTTTGTGGGGCGTGTCAGAACCAGCTGATTCTCATTGATTACATGAATCGAGGAGATCCAGGATGTCTGTGTTAAAGACCCAGTCCAATTAAAACTGTGTTTTTAAGCTGTTCTTGTAGCATTTTTCCCACAATAGGGAACCTATATAAAATAATTTACAATTAAAACTGTGTTTCTGAGTAAATCTTCATTCAGATGAGGAGCAGACGAAAACTGGATGCTTGAAAATGCTCAGACTGATGACGCAGCTGCAGAAATGGGTTGCGTACACCCTGGCCCGCTCACGCTTGAGACGAGCTGTTGAGAACTGCCATTCTGGCTCAAAACTGTACAACTGGACTGATCCAATGTTATTTTTATAGTATTGTTAATGTTAGCTTGAAGCTATAAGCTCACGTGTGAGCTCGTTAACAGAGCTTATTGATGGGGAGGGAGCGGGTTTCTCTGTGTCAACAACCCGGAGTATTACTTCTAATGAGCTTCTGCCATTTTATAGAAAGTATGTCTGAAAAAAACAACAAAGGATTTCGGATTTTGGCTAAAAACTTCATAATTTTAATTAAAAAAATGTCACTATAAGTGAATTTTTGAAAGAAAAAAAATATGGTTGGAGTGGGACCTTTAAGAGTTCAGGGTTAGACCGGTCGTCCTCTGATCAGAACATTGCAGGTTCAATTCCCGCCCATGTGTAAAAGTGTCCTTGGGCAAAAAAACTGCATCCCATCTTGTTTCTAGATAGATAGATAGACCTTTATTGTCATCATCGCAAGGACAATGAAATTGCAGCAACCGTTCCAGTGCAAGAAGTAGCATAAAAAAATACAAGACATAATGTAAAATACGATATAAGTTTAAAAAATATGTAGAAAAAATTATATAGAAAAATTATATACAATGAACTGAACCTGGTAAGTAAATGTTGTCCCTTGTAGTTACTTACCAGGTTCTGGTGGAAGGTTGGCACCAGTGTGTGAATGAGTGTGTTACTGTAAAGCGCTTTAGGCCTTCAAGATAGGTAGATCAGCGCTATACAAGTATACGACATTTAAAACCTCAGCAGAAGCTAAATTAGCCAAAACAGCTAGCATGTAGTGAAAAAATTAGCAAAACTCCAAAAAATCTCAGTAGAGGTCAAAATGGCTGAGAGAAAGCTAGCATGTAGCTAAAATGTTAGCGATGGTCCAAAAACTTCAGTACTGTACATGACAAATTAGCCAAAACAGCTAGCATGTAGCTAAAATGTTAGCAAAACTCCAAAATGGCCCAAAACTTCAGTACTGTACATGACAAATTAGCCAAAACAGCTACCGCATTGCTAACACATTAGGTAAAAACCAAATTAGCATAAAATTCCACAGTAGAATTAGCCAAATGAGCTAGCATAATGCTAATATAACAGCTAAATGTCAAATGTTCTGAAAGGTGTATTAGATGTTGGTTGAGTCCAAAAAGCTTGAACGATGCTACGCAAAGGCTTTTTGACATTTTACGGAACAACTTATACAAACTGAATTCAGGTCAGATGTGTGTAATCAGGTGGATTTGTAATGGATTTAAATGAAACAAAAGGCTGGTCCCAGTGGAGCCGCCATCACTGCGTAATGAGACCGTAAAGCGTTTTGGGCCTTTGAGAAAAGTGCTATACAACCATGTGCCATGTAATAAAAATGGAATTTACTATTGTTTTCAATGTTGTTGCTATGGTTAAGTATTCATAAAGTTAAAGTAAGTTGCACTTGTGACATATGGATGAAGCTACACACTGCCATCATGCCACAGTCATCAGTAAGTTGAGAGACTGGCTGACTGCTGGCCTTTCTGCAGGATGTCGGTCCTCGAGGCCTAAAAGGATTAATATATATTCTTTTTCTTATATACATTTATGTAGAAAGTCAGTCTATAAACAAAGCTCTCCTCACAATGGGCGATCTACGGATACGTCATCTTTGGCTAGGAATAAAAATGCTAACACATTTAGAAAATGAAGCATTTAAGATTTATTTATTGTGGTGAATCAAATTTTGTGTTTTATTATTAGAATGAGAACAAAGTATATAAAGCAAAATGTTTAAATTTGATAGTGAAAAGGAGAAAACAGTGCACCAAAGCCCCAAAAAGGGAAAAAAATTCAATGTTTGATTTGACTTTATTTTATTTTTATTTCACATAAATCTGCTGCAGCAGAAGAGCTTAACGCTGGATCCACACCGGACGCAGATTTTTCTGCGACAGTCGACGGATGCTTCTGCTTGAGCTTTTTTGTTTGTTTTGTTTTTCCCATCATGGATAAATTAATAACCTAAAAAGAACCTGCTAAGAAAAACAAGTATAGTAAACCTTCACTTCTTTAATTTATCTGTTGTTGAGACACACAGAGGATGTGTGTGTTTGTGTTGTGATCCTATGTTTACCTTCATCTCTCATATTTAGATACAAAAATATGATCACATTTGTCAATCGCTGTGTTTTATTGTGAAAAATTGCTTATATTTTGAAAATAAACAGGATTTTCTCATGAACACACAGTGCCTTTTATTTTGAAGAGAACATATGTGCTGTAGTCAAAAATAAAAATAATTTGAAATGGTTGTACAAATACACTTTTATTAATTTAATTATCATAATTAATAAAAACATATTTTATATAAATAAATTGCTACAAGACAGATAAAATGTGTGTTTCCAAACAATGACATTTCTGCTGTTGTTGCTCGGTTTGAGTTAGTAAAAAACTTTTTTTTTTTCCACTCAACACAATTCGATTCAATTCACTTTTTTTTTTTAGAACTAATGTATATATGTTTTGAAGATTCTCATATAAATCTCACATAAAGGAGAAGATCCAACAAAATATTCAGATTAAAAACATTGTAAACAATGTCTCTCAGTCAAAACAACGAAGATGGTTTACGTGGCCTTAAACCTGTTCCTAAACAAAGATGTAGCTCTGATCTGAATACAATCTGCTCAAACTGTCTCTTAATGAGAATATTTTGAAGTTTTCCATTAATAAATCATGATTCTTTACTTAGCACTTTTTCATAATAATAATCGATCTTTGATAAATACATTCTGCTCAAATTGTCTTTTAATATAAGAATATTTTGATATATTTTCCTGCAGTAACAAATGAAGTTGATTCTACTGATATTTTTTGAATCTTTAATTGAATGTTTAGATTACTGTTGATGAATATTATAATGATTTGTCTATGTGTTTTTGAAATTCTATTACATCACTGATATTATGATCTTTACATTGAAACTATATTGATATTTAATTTTAAATCCTGAACCGGATATTGATATTCAGTAGAGAAAATGGTATGTCGAGTCGGGGTGTGATTATATAAGTTCGCTTCCTTCCACCCCGTGATGTTATTCCATGTATTATAACCTGATTGCTTGAAATAAACCATTTCATTCATTCATTCATTCATTCATTCATTCATTCATTCATTCATTCAATGTTCTCCACTAGGTGGCGAGCTCGCTGTAGTATCACACCTTATTCAAGAAGAAGAAAAAATAAAAAAAAACAGTGTTTTAGACCACAAATGGTTACTTTTAAACAAAAGTTTTTATAAAAAAGTTTGACAAATTCATGCCTGTGAGTTCATAAAGCGTTAGCATTAGCCGTCCTGTGGGAAATTCCATTAAACGTTAGCATCGATTTCTTTTTTTTAATGATTGATAATCGGTTTATTGAGCTTAGATCGATGGAAATGGCTGGAAGAAGACGATGGCTGAGATCTCGAGGTGGGTTGCAGAAAGCATGAATCCTTCAGGCTGAGCGTCCGTTTGTGTTTCCCAGCAGAAGACTTGCATCATAAAAGGAAGACGTGATTGGAGAGACAGGTGTGAAGCCGGCTTCGCACCGGGACGTCTTCACATGGACGGCGCAGAAGCACCGAGACGCAACAAACAGTCAAATATGACCCATAAGGACTTCCCTTCAGCACACACGGAGATCTCCCTGAAGATGCAGAAATAAAAAGGTGACCAGTTCACTGGAAGAAGCTGCAGTCCCGGGAGAGGGAAAATCCTCTCTGAGAGAGTTAAAGAAGGGAAGAAAAGAACAATAAATATATCAGAGTTTTAAGCCTCCAGATTCAAACCTTATTTTCGTTTGCTTCCAGATGTTTCTGTTCAAACTTGTTTCAAAATGAGAGGAGTCCAGATCTTAGTATTCAGCTGTCAAAAGAAATGCTGAGTCGTCAGCTGACCTCTGACCTGCAGACCACGCAGAGGTCAGAGCCCGTCAAAATTTAGAGCCTCGTTTTTCTATTCGGATATTTTCAGACTGGTTTGTGGAGGGGTGGGGGGGAGGGGGTGGTTTAAAGAGATTTAAAGAGGTGAATCAAACACGAACGTCTGAATGTTGAGCAAAACCAGGCACCAGGACTCTGATCGGCCTGCAGAGTTCCAGATTCAAACTGAACCTCCAGGCTTTTGGGAGCCGTTCAGCTGCTAGAAAACATCCATCTCCCGAAGAAGAAACACGTCCACATCCTGCGACAACATCCAAGCGGAGAAGCTGCCTCTGAAATCAAAGCTCTCCGACTTCAAATATCCAGGAACAAAGAAGAGCTTTCTGTGTTTATTTGGAGGAGACCTCCAGTGTAACATTGAGCAGGTGTTTGTTCTCTGCAAAAATGTGCAAACCAGCAGGTGAAACATGCAGAACGTGTCGATGCAGTAAAGGGTGAAGACTAAAACGGCGTGAGAAGCTTTTTAAACGTCAACAGAAAGAAAAAAAAAGAAGTAAAAGTTTGTTTTCATTTGATGTTTCACCTCCAACAATGAAAAATCTCAATAAAACTCAAGTTTTGACTGACAGGCTTCAATAGAGAAAGACGCCCGAAGGAACTCCTGGATTCTGAATCCAATCACAAAATCTTTCCCGACAGCTCATCCCTATCCCTACATTTAGCCCTTAATATAGAATAGAATAGAAAATACTTAATTAATCCCTTTGGAAGTCCTCAGGGAAATTGAGGTACCAGCGTCTGTACAGCACAAAGATGGAGTAAAATAAATACAATAGAATAACAATAAGTAAAATAGACTGAATATGGCTAGATATGCAAATATAGAAGTAATAAATACTGCACATTATCGACATTGCACGATGCCCTGAAAGTTGGACATATTGCCCTGGTAACAGTATTGCGCATGTCTTCCGGATTATTCCGGATAAAACTATAATAAAACTATTTCCCTTGGAGGAGTTTGGAAAAGCTGTAGGAGAGGAATTCAGATTCGGCCTGAGATTACCTGAATCCAAAGAGGATCAGGCAATTCTCAAGACGCTGAAGAAGAACAAACGAGCAAACAATTTACACAAAATGTTCAAAAATAAGCAATTTTGCATTAAATTTGTAGATCTTTTCATTGAGAAGTCCTGCTGAGCAGCATCAACATGAGAAACCAAACTCATCATACATATTAAATATTTAATAACTGCTCAGGTGATATTTAAATAAAGAGGGTAAATGTAAACCCTACACATAACATGATACCAAAAAGTAGATAATAGACTAGTAGAGTGGGGGAAAAAAATCAACTTTTTGATGCATCGATTGTGATCCGTTTCTGAATCGTTTTATGAATAATAAATAATCGATATGTTGAGGAAATTTTTCCTCTTTTGATGCTGAGATCAGGATTTTTGACTATCAAACTAAACAGAGTTCATGTTTTCAAGCTAAAAAACTGACTTTTTATTTAAAAATGTACTTTAGTAGAAAAATGTGAGTCATATTGGTCGAGTAAATTCAGCTTTAATATGCATTAATAATCTAATCTAGTCATAATCTAATCGAATCGTGAGGTATAGACACAAAACAACGCAAACTCAACCAAACAAAAGACAAGAAAACGTAAAAGAAACAAAAATATTATTAAAAAGATTTTTTAGAACTCAAATCAAACCTCGTCTTTTGCCACCACCCCTCCCAGCAGCATTATGGGGTCGAATAGCATAACTGTCACTGATCAATGTTTTATGATGTTTTTCTATCACTTTTATGTATTTTACTCTTTTAATTAGGAACTTTTAAAGTTACATTTTAACTGTCTTAATGATGACTATCTATTTTACTCCATTATGGGTTTTTTTTTTTTTTATAATTCTATCTGTGTGGAGTGATGTATGGAGCGGGGACAATGACACAATTTCCATAAGGATTAATAAAGTATATCTATCTATCTATCTATCTATCTATCTATCTATCTATCTATCTATCTATCTATCTATCTATCTATCTATCTATCTATCTATCTATCTATCTATCTATCTATCTATCTATCTATCTATCTATCTATCTATCTATCTATCTATCTATCTATCTATCTATCTATCTATCTATCTATCGATTAGGGCTGTGGATCGTTGCTTAGGTGGCGATCCGATACGATTCACGAATCAAGCTCAACGATTCACAGGAAAATTAAAATTATTTGTATTAAATCACCAACATTTATACATTTAATTAGAGCAATAGATCAGAATCAACAAAATTGATTTTAAAAAACCCAAAAAGATTCAGATAGAAAGAAATTTTGTCATTTTAAATGTTTTTTTTTTTTTTTGTCAACCTTCTGGTTAAGTTCAGCAGTAACATAAACAACATAAAGAGGATAAAAATTACTGCTGTTTTGGATCATTTAACAACAAAACTTAAAAATATTCCCCGCATTTTTTTTATCCTCAAAGTTCTTCAATATTTTTCGGTGTACAACCCGTGTGAAAAAAGTATTTTTTCCCTCTGCAGCAGAATCATCTGATTCACGTTGATTCCATCCTCCTTTCAGCAGCGTGAGGCTGAGTTTCTTCAGAATAAGATGGAGTTTCGTAAATTGCTTCAACTGTTGAAGAGTTACCATAATCAAAAGAATGTAAACACTGGGATAAAGCTCAGATGTTAAAGCTAATTCATTTTTTCAGAAGTTATGTCAGTGAACAGAACTTCTGTCTCAGTTTTTGAACGGAAAAAAACTCTCGCTAGTTTTACTTTGAAAACCGGAAGTTTCTCCGCAACTAAGATGCGTTTACTTTCGGTTACTACCGCGGCTCTTTCGGCTTTGTTTTAGTTCGTAAACTTAAAATAATACATTAATCTGAATTCCAGAAGAAAAATACATAATTAACAGATAATATTCTGATCATATTTTACTACAATTTACTATATTTATAAAGATCACAAATCAGCGATCTTGGACGTCACGAATATTCGTACTCGGATTTTCGGGAGCAGATCGCGAATACTCGAGCACCCGGATACTCGTTACAGCCCTACTATCGATATACATTTTTTATTATTTCAAACAATCAAAAAACAGATTTATAATAAATACTTTTAAATATTTTTAAGGTGTTGAAAGATAAAAAATGAAAATATACATTTCGATTGTTACATAAAAGTGGAATAAAACAGATTTTTGAACACTGCCGAACTTCCTCTGGCAAACAATATGATCCTTTTTTTAAATTTAAATAAATGAAATGTGTTTTTTTTTTATGTTTCCTCATAATTTCATCAGTTCTTCTTTGAAAAAGTTCCATTCATGTGTCCATATAATCCTACGGAGCCCCTAAAGGGACATCGAACAAAAAAAAAAAAATAATAAAGTTAAAAAAAAAATTAAAGTTAAAAAACAAAAAATTTCTATCTCGTGGCCACGACTTACGGATATGATACGCAGTTGCAGCCCATTCAAAACAACAGGAGCGGCTTTTAGGCTTCGTTTTGATCACGTGGTCGGATGTTTAGGTTTCTCCAGATCACGTGACTGATCACGTGACTTTTGAGTTTCTGCCGATTTCTGTCTGACAGCCGGCTAACAATATGGCGGTAGATCCACTACTTTTTTGGTGTAAAATCCCTCAGAATAAAATATTTTGTGGACTAATCTTTATTTTGGTAATATTTCTAGCGAGAAATGTACCCGTTCCTATCACGACATGCATTTATTTTGGACATACAGTTCGTAGTTTGTCTGTTTTGCTTGACTTTTCGGGCTCAAAAATCGTAAAACAGCAACGTCTGGGGTGCACGGAACAATCACGGAACCGGACGATCAGCAGGATTTGGGACCCGACCCGCATCGGTACCGGGTCAAGGTTAGGGTAGGTTCGGAGAAACCGCCCGGAACCTTTTTAAATCGGGCCCCGAATGACTTCTGTAAAGCTAGAACGTGTTCAGTCTGACCACTTCCGGTCCAGGAGACGGTCAAACGTGATCCCGAAACGAAGAGTATCAAGCATCAATAATGTTTCTTTAATTTCTGCCTCATAAACAAACACAAATGTCGGTTATTTTAAGTGACAATAATGAGGGATGCTTTCAGACAAAAGAAAGAAAGAAAAACACAATTGGGTTATTTTTTACTGTTCATTTTTATTATTATTGTTAATATATTAATATTTTTAAATGAAGACAAAATGAAGAAAGATAAACACATAAAGTCACGTGATCCGGAGAAACCTAAACATCCGACCACGTGATCAAAACGAAACCTAAAAGCCGCTCCTGTTGTTTTGAATGGGCTGCAACTGCGTATCATATCCGTAAGTCGTGGCCACGAGATAGAAATTGTTTTTTTTTTTTCGATGTCCCTTTAGGGGCTCCAGTATGTCGTGGCCACGAGTTAGAATTTTTTTTTTTTTTTTTACTTTAATTTTTTTTTTAACTTTATTATTTTTTTTTTTTTTTTGTTCGATGTCCCTTTAGGGCAGGGGTGGGCAAACTACGGCCCGGGGGCCACATGCGGCCCCTTAAGATACTTAATCTGGCCCTCCAAATTAAAGTACATTGGATCAAAAATCCTAATTATTGTTTTATTTTCATTAGATTTCTGGTTTCTTCTCATGAATGGTGTTGTTTCTGAGTCAGAAGGTGATTTTTCGGATTTCTTGGAGTTTGCATTTTCCTCTGAAGAACATCAACCCATTGGATCACCAAAAAGAGAACAAAAATCACAATTTAGAAATTAAAATTCCCAAATTTTCTGTTTTTAAATGAATGTATGTGAATTTTAATCCAATTTAAAGCATGTTTTTCTCTAAATGCCATATTATCTTTTAAGTTTATTAGGTTAATTACCAAATCACTCCTTCCATCTGCTCCTTGTCCGGCCCTTATGCCAAATTTTAGAACCCTTTGTGGCCCACAAGTCAAAAAGTTTGCCCACCCCTGCTTTAGGGGCTCCGTATAATCCTAATCCCTTCAGAAAGATCAATCCTCACATCACTGAAAGCATATTTCTCACTTCTCTGAACCCAGATTCTCTCCTAACGAACACGTTTTTTAAGTAGAGACAGACATAGTTAGCAGTCATGAAGACGGAAACAGATGCTGGAGAACGAGCGAGAGTGCTGGAGGACTAACTTTTACCTGGTCAGTGTGGCTTTTCAGGCCAGCTGTGTCCAGAGTTTCTTCAGAGTTTGTCTCTGGGGAGCTGCTGCTGCTGCCAGCTGCTGAAAGACAAAGAGCAGATGCTGCTCACAGCCGCATCATCTGTATGTTTAGAGCTCCATTCTTTCATGGAAACATTCACAAAAGCATCAATCTCATGTTTGAAAGCCTGGAATCACATGGGAAGAAGCTGCGTTTGTGGTGGAAGATGTTTACCCCTGAAGAAAGTGAGCGTGACGCCTCTTTAAATAGAAATTAGCTCCACGGTTAGGAATGCAGCAAAAACCTTGTCTAATTGATTTAACCTAGCTGGAATCTGTCACTTCATCACGAGCAGCTGTTAATACAGCCCCACTGTTTGAAGCCTGCTGGTTCTGATCGCGTTCAGCCTCGTGGGACAGAAGGAGAACTCCCGCCGGACGAGGATTTAGGGTTTGTGAACGATCTTCATCCTCTCCAACAAACAAAACAAGATCAAACCGAACAGCTCATCACATTCTTCATCATTCCTTCCAACGTAAATATTACGGATCTGGAGTTCCTCTGAATGTCCTGGAGCTCAGGTTTATTTTGAGAGGAGATTGTGGCTTCTGTGGTTCTGGAAGTTTGAAACCGAAGCTCTTTTAATAAACGGCTGATATCTGAGTGAAGCATTCTGATCACGAGGTTATCGTGTGACAAAGGTTTTTCTTCTCTTCGCTGTTGTTCTGATTCCTGATGTGATCCGACAATATTTTTACCATCTCTGATCCTTTGCTTCTTTTAAAAACAGTTTCTGGATTTTTTGGCTAGAACACAGTCTTAGGTCTGCTCTATTGCAACATCAGGATGAGTCATAAATCATATTTTGTCAATTTTTTTGTCTTTATTTGTAAAGCTGCCTCGAAAACACCGACCATCTTTAATAAAACGTCTATAAACGTGTGCTTGTGTGGTTCAGACTTCCATTAACTTTTGTTTAGGCAAGGCAAGTTTATTTGTATAGCACATTTCATGTACAGAGACAATTCAAAGTGCTTTACATAAAACATTAAAAGAAACAATCAAAAGAAATGGTAAAAATGTCATTCATTATTCAAATCATTAAAATAAAATTAAAAGAAAGTAAAAAGATTTTAATTTAAAACAAGCATAGATAAAAAGTGCGGACGTAAACTTTTGAATACATATTAATCAAATGCAACTGAGAACAGGTGAGTCTTTAACCTGGATTTAAATACACTGAGTGTTTCAGCAGATCTAAGGTTTTCTGGAAGTCTGTTCCAGATCTGTGGTGCATAGAAGCTGAATGCAGCTTCTCCATGTTTAGTTCTGACTCTAGGAACTGATAAAAGACCGGATCCTGATGATCGGAGAGGTCTGGCTGGTACATACTGGGTCAGGAGGTCAGTAATGTATTTTGGTGCTAAACCATTCAAAGCTTTATAAACCAGTAACAGAACTTTAAAGTCTATCCTCTGAGAGACAGGTAACCAGTGTAAAGACCTCAGAACTGGACTGATGTGGTCTACTTTCTTGGTCCTTGTGAGAACCCGAGCAGCAGAGTTCTGAATAAGCTGCAGTTTCCTGATGGATTTTTTTGGTAGTCCTGTAAAAACACTGTTACAGTAATCAAGTCGACTAAAGATGAAAGCATGCACTAGTTTCTCCAGGTCCTGCTTAGACATCAAATCTTTAATCCTTGAGATATTTTTGAGATGATAATAGGCTGATTTAGTGACTGCCTTAATGTGTTTATCAAAATTTAAGTCTGTGTCTATCACTGTGTTTAATTCAATTTTATTCATATCCCAGCCCAGTTATGTCAAAATGCTTAACACTAACAAATGTCCAAAAACATGAGCGATAGCTGATTCCTAAACTAAACTAAACTGGTTTTCCCTCCCTTAGAGTCTGAGGGGTCTGCAACCTGCGGCTCCAGATCCACATGTGGCTCTTGTACCCCTCCAATGTGGCCCCCTGGTTAAAGACCAATCAGAATTTTGAAAAATACTGTAACTATAAAGTAAAAGCTAAGTACAAAGGTTAAAAAAAGCAAAGTACACTAACATACAACTCATTCATATACAGTTAAAGGACAGTATGTATTACAAGTCAAACTAAATTAGCAGATTTTTTTTTTTTTTAAATTCAAGTATTTTAATTGCACTTCATTGGCAAAAAAAACACACTATAGCTCTTTTAATTGGCTCTGATTGAATCTTGGTTTGTTAGATTTACACATTTCTGACTGAGACAAACCACAAACTGTTAGAATTGCACTATTCTACTACGTTTAGTGCATTGAGAAGATTCAGAGAGTCTTTTATTTTGAAAGGAAGTTGTACTCAAAAGTTTTTAATTGTTTCATATTTTGTAAAAAAGTCTACTTTCTCTTTATGTTTTATATCTTAAAAAATGAAAACACTTCATTTATATTCATCATAAATAAATCAGTGTCTTATATTTCTAAATGGTGAGGTGAGACTTTTTTTTTTTTTTTTTCCTTTTTTTTATTGATAAGTTAGACATTACAAAAGCATTACAAAGCGTGTTGCCAGATATGTATACATGTAAAAACAAAATGAATTCAAATTAAGCAATAAAAGAGAAAGGCAGAGAGGAAAACAAAAGGAAATGCTTCAAAATACATATAAATGTAGATAATATTGAAATAAAATATTCTAACTATACTCAGAAAGGCATCAATGTCTAAAGCATTCCAACCAAGATTATCCATAAAATAAAGGGTAAGGAAAAATCTCATCAGTCCAGGTAAAACAAACAAAAATCTAAAAGTTTTGTGGCATTCTTATTTTTTATCTTTTCAAGGGATTTACAAAAAAGAAGTCATTTTTAAAAAACAAAAAGTGTGGACTCTCTTTCAAAAATCGACACCTGTGAATGAAAAACTTACCAAAAATTACTAAATTATTATACAAAAATTGAATTTTCTTTTCTTTGTTAATACAGCCAAATTGTATATTAGGGTATGTAAATAGTGGAATTGTATTTTTTGTTGAACGCCATGTATATAAATCACTCCAAAAATTATTAACAACATTACAGTCATAAAAAAGATGCTTTTGGGTTTCAATATCATTTTTACATATTTGACATATATTATCTTGAATATTAAATCTTAAATGTGGTGAGGTGAGACTTTGTGGCTCCAGTGGGTTTTGGTCGTTGAGAAATCGACTCGAATGGCTCTTGAAGTTTTGAAGGTTGCAGACCTCTGCAACGATAAAAAAAAAAAAAAAAAAAAAAAAAAAAAAAAGATTCTTGGGAAAATAAAGAAGAAACCTCAGGGGAGGAGGGACCTTCTCCACGGACGGACAGGCGATTTACCAGGACTGGTAAAGAAGAATTAGCGTATCTAACTCTACAACTACCTGTTGGATTAGTGCAGAAGATGAGCTTCATCCAGATGGAGCTCCAGGGAAAAGCCAGAGGCGAGGTCCACAGCCAAGGATAGTTTAGGACAGGGGTGTCAAACTCAATTGCACAAGGGGCCAGAGTCCAAAACACACCTTAGGTCGCGGGCCGAGCAGAATAAACATTTATTGAACATTAAAACTACATTTTTAAAACTTTAAAACCATAAGTTTTTAATATAATTATAAACTAAATATATAGCATTGCCTGCGGTAATTCTAGAGTGAATGCGTAAGCTGAATTTGGACGCTGAAAATGTTGTGCTGATAGCTGAAGATGCTGAAATTGATAGCTAAAAACACTGAAGCTGATAGCCTGCTAAAATATTAGCTAAATGCCAAATTAGCCTAAAAAACAGAAAAAAAACACAAAACAAAACATAGTTTAGCCAAAGTAGCTAGCATGTAGCTTAAAAAAAATAGCAAAACTTCAAAATAGCTTTCAAAAAAAACAGAAAAATAGCCTAAATTAGCCAAAACAGCTAGCGTGTAAATATTAGCCTAACTCCAAAACAGCCTAAAAAAACATTTCAAAAAGCTCTAATTACCCAGAACATATAGAAAATATTAGCTAAACACCAAAATGGACAAAAAAACTAAAACAAAAAAAGCCTCAATTAGCCAGAACAGCTAGCATGTAGCTGAATTTTTAGCTAAACACCAAAACAGCCAAAAAATCTTGGTAAATGCCAAAATAGTCCAAAAGGTGGCGGAATGCCAATTTTTAAAACTTTAAAACGTAACTTTCTAATATAACCATGAATAATAAAAAGGCAGGAATATTATTCAAAATAAATCAACTTAAACCTTAAATAACTTTCAAAATTTTCCTCTCCATAAAAATATCTTTTGTCAAAACTATTATAAGTTAGAAATAAGCGCAAGAAAACATTGGGCCATTAATAACAATAAAATAAAATGATCTGGAGGGCCGGATATAATTACCTGGAGGGCCGGATCTGGCCCCCGGGCCTTGACTTTGACACGTGTGGTTTAGGAGAATGGTGATAAAGATGTGTGTAGGACACTGAAGAAACAAAACGACTTTTCTTAAGTCATTTTAAGTCGTTTTAGATGTCAAATATGTGACAAGGTTTTAGGTCCCGAACCCCCTGGCCGTGGACCGGCGCCGGTCCGTTGGTCATTTAGTACCGGGCCGCTGACAGAAAAATAAAAAGAAATAAATAAAGGCGCTAAACTTAGAATATTTATTTATATTCTGATCCTGAAGGAAGTTTTATTTTGAAAGACACGTGACTTAAAGCAGCTAACTAGCATTCCTAACTAGATCGCTAAGCTAGTAGCTTAAAGCTGAATGCAAAAGGAGAAAGGAGTCAGTGAGGAAGCCTAAGAACACTAAAAGAACAATAAAGTTGTTGTTTATCGAGACAGTTCTCATGTAGCAGAAGCTGCTCTAATACGCAGCGACAGACATAGTGGATTCACTTTTATATTTTTTTGTTTTTTTTACTTTATTCATCACATCTTAAAAGTCAGACGTAACTGAAGCGAGCGTCCGGTTTTTCAAACATTTTGCAGAGAATGAAGATTCAATCAAATAAAGTTGCTGATTTGTGGAAACTCGTAAGAGGATATTTGAGAATTTTCCTACAGCAAAAGTGACTTATAGGCATCCGTTCACAAACTTTAGAACAGAAAATGTTCCTTTGTGTTGAAAAAAATACACAATGAATGAGGATTTATGTCAACACAAAATAAGATCAATCGGCAAAAATCATGTAAAGTTTCTTTTATGGATTTTTTTTAAATATTTCAAATCAAAAACGATTTCTACAAATAAACTATTTTGTTATAGAAATAAGAAATATCTACTGATATTTTTAAACTTTTTTTTAAATTTCGTCCTAAAATAGATTTTCTTTTTTTTTGCAACTTTTTATTTTTTGTTATTATCACAAATAATATACAAAGAGTACAAAACATTTATCATAGAATAAAAAATAAAAAACAGAAGAGGTAGAAAAAAAAAAAACCAGGATAAACAAAGGAACTCTACCCATAGTACACATAGTCATCTCTCCATAGGTACAATATCAAGAGGCAGACACCCAGATATAAAGAGAAAAAAAATAAATAATAATAATAATAATAATAATAATTAAGAAAAGTAAATTAAATTTGGAGTTTATATATTTAAATGTTGTTTCAGTTCACCCTTTAGCATTCATATTCAGCTGTATCTATCACAAATATTTTTACATTTGAGTACATATTATAAAATCAAACAACCTGTGATTTAGACGTTTAAATAATCTTTTACTCTGTTCCATTTCTCATTAAATATGTCTGTTTTCATTTGGAGGGAAGCAGTCATTTTCTCCATCACATATACTTGCCTTACCTTATTTTTCCAGTTATCTATTGTTGGTGGTTTAACATTTTTCCAGTTAAGAGTTATCATTTTTCCAGCAATTACTAGTAATATATATATAGGATTTGTCTTTGTTCTTTATTAAATTTAGTCTTGGGTAACTGGCCCAGTAGAAACAACAGCGTGTTTGTTGGAATTTCTTCTCTGAATATTTTTTCTATTTCCTCTTATCCAGTAGTTTCTGATTTTAGGGCAAAAATAGATTTTCATAAGCTTAAAAATACAAATTTCAGCCCCGCTCGGACTGGTCCGTGAAAATATTGTCTGATTTAAACGGGTCTGGGCCTAAAAACGGTCGGGGACCCCTGATCTAGACACAGCTGTGCGAGTACTTTCAGGTTCTGTGGCGTCCAGGTACCAGAGGGAGTCACCAGTGTCCTCCTCCGCTTGTGGACTCTGACATGAGCTGCTGAGGGACGTTTGGTTTATGGAGCACCGCCCCGTCCCCGTCTGAAGCTAATCTCTGCAGGCTCACATCCTTCCTGTCGGTTTGTTCAACCAGTGGTGATGGGACAGATAACAGGATTAGAAGGGTGGAACGCTGTCGCAGTCATCCGTTCTATCCATGACTGTATATGGAGACAGGCTTCACCTATCGATGGGCGTTGAAGGCAAACTCCTACTTTTCCAAAAAGACAGTTTTATGGAATAGACAACTCATAAACGAAGAATTCATCTTTCATTTTAAACAGGCACACAAATTTTTGACATGTTCATAAAAAAGTACGATTTTAGGGACTACACATTGACTGTATAATAGAAGTGGACTGAGTGAGTGTGATGTCACCCATGGAAAAGGACTTACTTCCGGTTCCAACCAAATGAAGTCGATTCAGTAACCTTTTCATGGCGGTTGCCATGTTGGAACCAGACGTCTCCAATGAGCCGTGATTGGTCCGTGTCAGTCTGAGTCGTAGACTGTATATAGAGATGGATGAAGCGAGTGTGATGTCATCCATAGAAAATGTTTTACCTCCGACTTCAACTAAATGAAGCCAATTCGGTCGCCATTTTTCCATTTAGAGCTGGTCATCAGTGATTGGTCCAAGTCAGTCTGTCACGTTTCTATGGCAACTACTATCATCAATCAGGAGTAAACTTGTTTGAAGTCCCTCCACTCAAAGCAGTTTAGGAGGATCTGTCAATCAAACGTTTGAGGTGGGGCCAGTGAGGACCACAGACTTCTATTGAGGCATCTGATTGGTCAGTTTATAACTAGCACTGGAGCTAAAATGTCATGAAGAAAGTCAGTATTATATCATAGAACGACTGAGTAATAACTGTTATTTCTCAAAAGAAATCAATGGAATTTTGGCATTTTGGGGCTGACAGGTTGGAGGGGGAGGGGTCACTCATTCCAGTTCTCATATCCAGTGGGATTAAGTCACCAAAAGGGTAAACTATATCTCTAAATCAGACTATAAATGTGTCCATTCATTATTTAGAGACTTAGGATGGATGTGGACGGCTGTCTTGTGCTGCTGATGGTTGTTTTCAGTAAAGACTCGAGACTCGAGCATCAGCAGCCGTGTTTCTGTTGACTAGGAGATTGCACAAACTGGATTTGAAATACACATTTATTAAAAGTTGAGCTTCTTGTGCGGAATGGTTGGATCCTCTGTAATATCACTAACAACTATTTCCCAAAATCTCTTCATCCGTAGCCACTCCCCCTTAGCTCACCGCTCCATGGTCTGAATAAGACGCCGACGTCTCCTTTGATAGATGATGATGACAGCTCTAGTGCCGTAGCAGAAATTTGAAAATATCTTCTGTACATCAGAGTTTTTGAACATCTTGATTGATTGATTGGTTTATTTCAAGCATAAGTTGAAATTACAGGACAAAACACACAATTATTTCAAACTCATTACAGAAACAATAAGATGCATTGATTAGAAAATAGAAAACAAACAAAAATAAAATACACTTGAGTCACATTCGGTTCATTCATTCTTTGTGACTATTAACTAGTAGAGTTTGATTGATTGCTTGAAAAGGAGTGGGAAGAAGTGAACTTATATAATCCCACCCCTACTTGATTACTTCATTTAACTGTTTTGTATAATTATGTCATCCGGTTGTTGTTTTTTTTTTTTTTTTTCCCTTTTCTCAATACATTCCCAATAGTAAAGTAAAGTGCTTGTTGATTATTGATTAATCTCGTAAAACATTATTTGAGTAAACAGTAACATCAATCATACATCATGTAATGATATGTCATACTCACTGATTATCATCAAAATACAATGTCATATTAATGCAGAAAAATAATAATAAACAATGAAATCTAAACATTAATGATTTACACAATATGTAATAATCATTGATTATCATTAGAAACACATAATTACATGAATCATTGCTACATATTTAGGATCAAGAAAGGAAAATGAATGCCATAGTGAACTTATCAGTAATCATTACTGCATATTACATAACATAAAACTCTTTGATTGCATTTAAAAAAAAAAAAATCTTTGATTATTTCATCACATTCAAGTTCAGACATTTGGAATTGTTCAAACACAAGTTGATCTTTAACTCGTCTTATCTTCATATTGTAAAATTAGAGTTTCTTTATACATTTTTTTCAATTGATAAATGCTTGAACATAGTTTGAGTTCATTACTTAACTTGTTCCAGAGTTTAGTTCCACACACAGAAACACAGAAACTTTTCTTTGTGGTTCTTAACAACTTACCACCAGTTGTTTTGTATTTATTGCCATAATTATGATTTAATGGAAACAGTGTAATTTTGATAAAAATGTTGCGCATAAGTTTAGTGGAAACACAGCTTAAGTTATCATAATGTTCAGTCTCTGATAAATCTATAAGATTTGTTTTAAAGTATAAATCCTGTTACTACATCATCATCTGACATCAGCTGCTCCCTTCAGACCAACTCAGATGAAAATTGTATTTTTAACATGTTCTTTTGCCATTTTTCTGATGATAGACGATATTTATATAAAAAAAATACGTAAAAAATGGTGTTTGTGGATTTCAAATTGTTAGCAAAAAATTCTGTTTGAAAAAGTTCATATTTGTGACGTAGAAACTACGCTGGTAGGGCCACATGCTCCTTGCTGTGCTTCATTCTAGATCCATGAACGTCTTTGTTTTCCTCGTCCGAGCTGGAATCTGGATCAGAACTGTACAACCGGAAAGCTTCAATACTGATTACCGAACGAGATTCACGCCACAAATTTGCTGCTGTCAAAAAAAAAAAAAATGTGTTCCTGTGTTTGATGCTGCGACCGCATGTGGGAGGAGCTACCAGCTAATGTTTTAGGATGACAGCTGGAAGGAAAAGTGTCTGTATATCTCACTTAAGAGTGTATGGAAGACACAAATGATGTTGAAAAATCTGTTTATTTAAAGTGAAAGGTTCTACAAAAGGATCTATAATCATGTTTCTATGTTTGTGTTCATATGATTACAGGGGGCTGCTTCTGTATGACAGCCGCTTCCACTGTGTTTCTGTGTCTCTGAAAGCTCAGGACAAAATTCTTGCTTTGGATTTATATTCTACCTGCTGATCGAGTCACTAGCTGTGTTTGCATGGACACAAGTAATTGGAATAAACGCCTGATCAGAACAAAAATATGCCATGTAAACACGCCGTTTGGAATACTCTGGCCTGAATTTTTTGCCACTCAACACAGATGTGGGTTGTACAGATATTTGTTGATCCGATCGGGATGCATGTAAACTCCGATCATGTGTCTCTGTGATCAACGGGAAGGAGGGCGATGATACCATTTTTTTTAATGGCTAAAAATGTCATAATTATGATTAAAAGACAACCAGAAATTATTTGAAAACAGATCAAAAGATGATTGGAATTGGATTTTAAAACAACAGAAACAATCTTCTTGAATAATTGTCGTGGAATACATTCAATGCATTGCACACTATTTTTCCTTTCTTCCTACGTTTTCTTCCGTACGTTTTTTGACACGTAAAAACTCAAGCACACTTAATGCAATTTCAGCAATCTTGGTATCAAAACGTTCAGCTCGTTAAGGACATTACTGCTTGTATTTTTGGTTTTCGCAAATTTTACGTTTTTTGCGATTTTGCACAATTTATGCTAATTTTTAGCCCTTTTAGTCAATGGGAACTTATACTTTTTCGGCCTTTTTAAGTTTTTTTTCGGCTAATTTGGAGGTAAGCTAACACATTAGCAACGTGTTAGCATTTTTGGCTAATTTGGTAACCTTTTAGGTTTTTTGGTTCTAATTCAGGGTTAAGCTAATATATTAGCAACGTGTTAGCTTTTTTGGCTAATTTGGCAACTTTCCAGGTTTTTTTGGGCTAATTTGCAGTCAAGCTAACACATTAGCAACGTGTTAGCATTTTTGGCTAATTTGGCAACTTTTTAGGTTTTTTGGTTCTAATTCAGGGTTAAGCTAATATATTAGCAACGTGTTAGCTTTTTTGGTTAATTTGGCAACTTTTCAGGTTTTTTTGGGCTAATTTGCAGTCAAGCTAACACATTAGCAACGTGTTAGCTTTTTTGGCAAAATTGGCAACTTTTTAGGTTTTTTGTGCTGATTTTAAGCAAAAATCTTCAGCATTTTCAGCAATCGCATTCCGCAAAATGCATTCACACATGCATTATCAGAGGTAATGCACTTTTCTAGTTCATGAATGAAATTATGGAAAAAAGACCAAACGTTAGGGGAGTTCCAACCCTGACAGGTGGATCTGGAAAAGTTTTACATCAAAAACAGTAAAGTTGATGTGATTTGATAAGAATGTGTTTTTAGTTTCTCTCGTCATCACATTTTAAAGGTCACCCATTGGTTCAGTTTGATGGTTTTTTCTGTTTGACATTTCTCCCCTGGTCTAGTAGACCCCCCCCTCTCCTTTCTAGTGAGGTGCGCGCGTGCACGTGCGCGCGCCGGGCTACGGCATGTGACAGCCCATCCATGCTTGTCGGCCTCTTCCCCTCTTATTTTTTTTTTTTTTTTTTTGGAGTCGCTGCAGTTGCGTGGATCGTGTTTCTGCTGCTCTGAGCCCACCGTCTCTGCACCAATCGCTGCCGGTCTTCAGACGCGTGCGCGCGCGCACACGTGCACGGGCCCGCACGCACGCACGCCGTCACGTCTCTCCGGTTCTCCCCTCTGCGCTGCCTTCACATGCGTCCTCGCCGACTCCGCGTAGCGCCGGCTGCGCCAAGATGAGCGTGGTCGCCCCGGTACCATCCGAACGGTACCAGCCCACCGCCTGACTGAGTCACCGAGAGAGAGAGAGAGAGCGGGAGAGAGAGAGGGTCTTTTCTCTGTGAAAGCCCAGCAAGAACGCAGCTTTTTTCTCTCCTCCATCTCCCTCATCCTGCTGCATCCTCTGCTGTTGGAGAAGGAGGAAGAAGCGGCTTTGTGGGAATAGATTTTGAGCATTCGTTTCTTTTGACCCCCCCTCCCCTCCCTCCCCTCCTGGGTGTGCATAGCGCACAGATTGTGTGCAAATTCCGGTAGCCCAAATGGTGGATTTGGCAAACATGGAGACCGTGGAGAAGGAATGCGGGGCTCTCGGGGGTCTGTTCCAGGCGATTGTCAACGACATGAAGGTAGAAAGAAGGATTTTTTTTTCTCTCTCTCTCTCTCTCTCATCATTTGTGCTCATCATTCATTGTGTTCTTGACGGGATGCGCAGCCGGTGCGCAGAGCTGGATGATAATTGACGCACATCCAGAGTTTTTACGCAAAAAAAAATGAGGAAAATGTAAATGGAATCACTGACGCTATTTGTAGAAACAATGATGCAGCGGCTTCCTCCACCCCCCCCCCCCCTTCCCCCGGCTGCGCATGCAAACGTCAAAGCATCAGTCTGAGACCCCCCCCACCCCCACCCCACCCCCATCCTTCAGATTGGAGAGAAAACCCGCAGAAACCAGAGAAGCCGCACGTTTGAGATGCGTTCTTTGTCAGGCGTGGAGCTCCACGCAGCTGAGGGATGCGTCTGCGCAGACACACCCCCCCCCCCCCCCCCCCCCCCCCCCCCTCCCCCCCTCATCTGCATGTGCCCAGAATGGCGCATTCCGTTGGAGCGGTTACCCACTTGAGTTTTTTTTTTTTTTTAGTTTTTACTGTTGTGTCCTGGAAAGGTGGAGAAGCGCGTTCGTGCGCGCACCCCTCCGTCCTCCTCGAGAGTGCCGCGTCATTGATTTTCTGTCAGGTCCATCTGCCGGGAAAACACTGAAGGCGTGAGAAGGCGCGCAGCCGTCAGACGGCGAGGCGAGCCTCTCCGGGCTCCAGTGAGTTCAATGCCCTCCGCGTGGAACACCTGAAGCTCCCAGCCCTCCATCTGTACTCAAACATCTGCAACCATCTGACCTGTCATCACAGCAGATTCATACGAGGCATCCAATCACAACGTTTCCTTAATTAAACCAATTACAGATCGTTGGGGCCTTCCTCAGGTGAATAAAAAGGCTCAAGTCATTGCGATGCATTGTTGCTCTGCAAAAGCAAAAAGAAATACTTTGAATTCTCTGAAGTTGAGTGTTATTAACCCTTTATAACACATGTTTCAACGTCAAGGCCCGGGGGCCAGATCCGGCCCTCCGGGTAATTCTATCCGGCCCTCCATAAGATTTTATTTTATTGTTATTAATGGCTCGATGTTAACATGGGCTTATTTCTAACTTGTATAATTTTGACAAATTAAGTTTTTATGGAGAGAAAAATATTAAAAGTTACTAAGCTGTTTTAGGCTATTTTTGAAGTTGAGCTAATTTAAGCTACATGCTAGCTGTTTTGGCTAATTTAGGCTTTTTTCAGTTTTTTAGGATATTTTGAAGTTTAGCTACTTTTAAGTTACATGCTAGCTGTTTTGGCTAATTTTGGCTTTTTTGTACATTTTTTAGGCCGTTTTGGAGTTAGGCTAGTGTTTACATGCTAGCTGTTTTGGCTAATTTAGTTTTTTTTAAGGATATTTTGAAGTTTAGCTACTTTTAAGCTACATGCTAGCTTAAAAATAGAGTCTTCAATAAATTTTATTTCTGTTTTGTCCACGATATGAGGTGTGTTTTGGATTTTGTACGATTGAGTTTGACACCGCCGCTATATAACCATTCGTATCATATTTGATACACGTAATTTTGAGACCCTTATCTCATTAGCATTTTTAAATCTTTCCCTCAAAACTCATTGCATATAAATTGGTTCATGTTTTCTGCCCTGCAGTTCATCATCATTCCACTAGGGGCAGTAGAAGAATTTTTCCTGCTCATTTCAAAATGGCTACCTCCATTAGATCTCAAAAACACTTTCAGCGGGAACATTTTAGCTCATTTTAGGTTGAGATCAAGTCATCTATTGGTATTATTTTTCTTAAATGACTAATTTTCTATTGAAAACATGCACAATGTGGGGATAATTCATTATTTATAATACAGTTAGATCATGTTAAAAATCTGTGCATGAAATTTGAGTCAATGCCTAAATAAGGTTATTTTTTTTCCCTGAACAAAAAAACAACAATGTAATAGGCTTTATAGTCTTATACTGAAAATAAATAACTTTTAAAGCAGTTCAAGGTCAGCTGGTGGGAGGGAGGGAGGGGGGTGTCCAACCTGGATGGATCATTTTGAGAAAAAAAGGTTAATTTATTCTTTTAGCAACATTCAAACTCTGTAAGCAATTTATCTGATAACATAAAAACACCGGACTTTTGCACATTTAAATAATGTAAGATTCTTATTTTTTAAATAATATTTTAAAAGCATGTTCCGATGGAAATAATTTATGTAGGATTAAAGATTTGTATTTTTTGCTGAATAAATTAGAATAGACAACTTCTGTTTCTCTAAATAATACTTAATTTGTACAGAATTTAAACTTTGTTTTCCATTATTTTTGTATTTGGGAGTAGTTTAATTATTAAATGTAATACAGAGTGAGGAACAAACATGGTAGCCAACAGCGTTCCCTCGCTATATTGCCGTTTCACTGATATTTGTAATTCTGTGTTGTTTTTTCTTCCTTGTTTTGTTTAACAGTGCATGGTGTTCTGTGTCCTGATTGGCTGTAGACCTTGTCAATCAATCTCCTCTGCACTGTGTCAAAATGCATTCAGTTTGACAAATCTACATAAATCTTCAGGTTGTGATCAGATCTTTGTTTTAAGTTTATATATTCTATGAAGTTTTAAACTTTGAGAGTTTAAACCAGAGAGAAAAGTGTAAAAATGTTCACGTCTGTCTGAGAAAAGAGTAGAAAGTGTTTAGTGAGTCGTTTTACAGCCTTAAAACAGAGAATCCGACTTGGCAGATTTCACCTATGGCTGGTTATTTATGGAACATCCCCACAATAAACAAAGCAACACTATAGTTATGTAAGTACTTGGCCTTTTAGGGAACTCTCACACAATGAGGGTCCAGCAAACTGCCAGAATGAGTGATGAATTCGGAAAATATTCACTCTTTCATTGGTTTGGTCCACATTTTCACTAATGAGAGGATTAAATCTCTTGGAACGTCTAGTTCTTTGGGGGTGTTTTTTCACCAGATAAGCAATAAATACATCAGACTTTGTTTCTGTCGCATGTACAGAGACATTTAAAAAAGTCTTTTTTGGTCTGTGTGTCATTACCAAAAAAAGTTTACACCTTATTGAGCTTAAAACTAAAAGCATTTGGACGTGTCTTGACACTTTGGACTTTAAATTTTCTGTTGGTCCTGCAGTGGTACTTCTGATTATATAAAGCTCATACAATAGGACCGTGGAAGGATTAGATAGTTAGCGTTTAGCTGTAATTAAATCTGCAATGACTGCGCACGTCGAGAGGGTTAAAGCACCAGCATGCTAATAATAATCAGAGCTAGAAAACATCTCATGATCACATTACTGTAAAAAATGAAAAAAAAAAACCATATATATATAAAATTTAAAAATATCAAAGTTTTTAGTAATTCCAAATCTGGCTACGTTCACACTGAAAGCAGAAGCGACGTCCGCTCTCTCCTGCGATTCATACAGACACGCATTTCTCCGCGCCGGGCGACTCGCGCTCCTGCTAGAGCTTTTTTTTTCTGTTTTTGCCATCGTGGATAAGTTAATAACCTAAAAGTATTACCGCATGTTTTTGCTAAGAAGAAGCACTTTATCTGTTGTTGAGACACAGAGAGAAGTGTTTGTGTTGTGGTTGTACGTTTATTTTTCATCTCTGTTTAAATGCAAAAACATGATCTGTCAATCGTGGTGTTTTATTGTGAAAAATTGGTTATATTTTGAAAATAAAGCTTCCACAAACGATTATTTCAAGAGTTGACTAATCACCGATTATTTTTTCCCGATTAATCGACTCATCGGGCCATGCGTAAAGCGGATGTAAAGATACTGAAGTTGATAATCAGCTAAAATATTGATCGTCAAATTAACCTACAAGATAAAAAGAGCCCAAGTTAGCCAAAACAGCTAGCATGTAGCTGAAATATTAGCTCAACTCCATAGTAGCCTGAAAAGCAAAACAAAAAAAGCCTAAATTAGCCAAAATAGCTAGCATGCTGTTGAAATATTAGCTAAACTCCAAATTAGCCTAAAAAAAGCTGAAAAATCCTAAATTAGTCATAATAGCTACCATGTCGCTGAAATATAACCTAAACTCCAAAACAGCCTAAAAACAAAAAAAAAAAAGCCTAAATTGGCTAAAACAGCTAGCATGTTGCTGAAATATCAGCTAAACACAAAAATAGCCTAAAAAAAAAAAACTTTAAAAAAAAGCTCCACTTAGCCAAAATAGCTAGCATATAAATCAAATATTAGCTAAACTCCAAATTAGCCTTAAAAAAGCTGAAAAATTCTAAATTAGTCATTACAGCTAGCATGTTTGGCTAAAACAGCTAGCATGTAGCTGAAATATTAGCTAAACGCAAAAATAGCCTAAAAAAAAGCTTCACTTAGCCAAAATAGCTAGCATGTAAATCAAATATTAGCTAAACTCCAAATTAGCCTAAAAAAAGCTGAAAAATCCTAAATTAGTCATAGCAGCTAGCATGTTTGGCTAAAACAGCTAGCATGTAGCTGAAATATTAGCTAAACGCAAAAATAGCCTAAAAAAAGCTTCACTTAGCCAAAAGAGCTAGCATGTAAATCAAATATTAGCTAATCTCCAAAATAGCCTAAAAAAACCTTAATAATGCCAAAGTAGTGCAAAAAGCTAGCAGAATACCATTATAACTTTCAACTTTACTGACTTCATACAATATAAAGTAATGACTAATCGACTATTAGTCGACTAAGCGTGGCAGCCTTATTTGTAAATAAACCGGATTTCCTCATGTATCTTAACGTAACTTCCTGCCAGAATTGAGGCAGATCAAAAAATAGACCCGATGCCGAAACGATCCGCTGCACGGCGCGAGCTTTCCGCGGTGGACCGCGGCGCTCCGTGTCTGACGTGAACTACGTCATAGGTTAGCTAGGGCGCCGAATGGAAGCGGGCTCTGTTCCGCAGTGCTTCCGTGTCCGGTGTGAACCAAGCTTTTGTTTGTCAAGTCTGTGTTACTTATTCATCTTGGTTCCATCGCGTTCTTTATCCATCTGTAAAGTCTTATTGTAATCTCACTATACGGAACCACACCAGGGTTCACTTGCAAATGAACGGGGAGCGTCGTTATTGTTTTTGATCAGGCGAACTTTTACACTAGATCGAAGTTTTCTCAGATGTTAACCAAACACTTGAAAGTGACCTCAGTTTAGTTGAGAAGCTGGGGGTGTGGCCTGCTGCTTCTTAAATTAAAGTTTCCTCCAAAACTGAATAAATCCGTCTTATTCTCCGAGTCAAATCAACTGAAGCTTCACTTGTTGAAGAAACCTGACTCAACTGACTTCAACTAACTTGTGTTTTCAAACTAGCAGCAGACTGACTTCATACTTGTTTCTCAAAGCCTTATTATGGGATGCTTTCACCGTCATAAATCAATGAGGCTTTCTTCAGAAATAAAAGATTCTCCATTAAAACAACAGATAAAACCAGCAAGCAGAAATGTTCCGCTGCCTTTGAACTTCACCGCACTGAAGGAGAATATAAGTACGAGTTTAACACACGTCTAATGTTTGCTACAGACGCCAGTTTATCCGTTTCGGTCCGAACGCTTGAAGATCGTCCGATAATTCGTCTCATCTCGATCTGTTTTCATCTATTATTCATCTGGACTCTAATGGTTCTTGTGTTTATGCGATCCGGCTCATACAGAAATATATGGGTCACCACTTACTGGGCCAAGAAAATAAATAAATAAATAAATGAAAGCACACACTGCTGCCTTAATGTGGAACGGATGAAGTCCTCAAGCCTCCGCGGAGGCAACAGCGTTGGTGAGTGGATGAGAAACGTTGAGTCACCCACCAGCCCTTCAGAGTGGCATCAACTGGAAACAATGTGGCTTTAATCAGTGATTACAGCAAACTTCATATCACATGAAACGGAGAGGCTTTACTTGTTTGGATTTAAGAGTAGAGTGTAAAAAATGAGCTTAAATTTTGATGAAAACTGTTTTAAATTGATAGTGAATCAACTTGAAAGCGTGAGCAGATGACAATGCACCAAAAAGAAATGGATTTATGTGACTTTTAATAAAATACATCAAAAATAAACTTATTTGCTTTAAGAAAAGAGAGGAGATCATTTTTGATTCACTGTTTGCTTTTGAATTCAACCGTCAGCAGTTTCAATCGTGTTTGGAAAGCACTTTTTCTTCCTCTTTCCGCTGCTGCTCCTCCCTTCCCGTTTCTCCCATCAGCAGAACTTCTTCCTGGTTTCTTTTCTGATCTCTGACAGCCGTCTGCCGAGTGTCACCTGAAGGGATTTGAATGATCGTCTCCTCGGGAGTTCAAGCTGCGCACGCGGCGTGGCCCCGCGCATGCATGCGTGCGTTTGTCTGGCAAAGCGCATCCCTGGAGGCTCCGTCTCACAACCTTTTATTGAATTACGCTCACACGCAGGTCACTGAAGGGACAGAAGATGAAGAGAGGTCACGGTTACTGCCGGCTGGCCGCAGACTGACTGCTGCATTATCATTGTGTGAATGCTTTTCAGCAGTAATGACAGCAGTAGTATGATAAAGTATAAGGAAAATTAAACATTTTTCCAGTTTTTTAGGCTAATCTGAAGTTTATCTAATATTTTATCAAAATGCTAAAATATTTGAAAAATAAAATTTCAAATTAATATTAAACTGGAAAAATGTCTAATATTTAGCAATATGCTAAGGTATTAACAAAATTACACACTTCTCCTGTTCTTTAGGCTAATTTGGAGATTATCTAATATTTAATCAAATTCTAAAATATTAGCAAAGTTAAACACTTTTTTTGCTTTTTTAGGCTAATTTGGAGTTTAGCTAATATTTTATCAAAATGCTAAAATTTTTCCAAAATTAGACATTTTTTCCTGTTTTTTAAGCTTATCTGAAATGTGTCAAAGATTTTAGCAAAATACTAAAATATTTAAAAAATAAAATTTCAAATTAGTATTAAACTGGAAAAATGTCTAATATTTAGCAATATGCTAAAGTATTTACAAAATTAGACACTTTTCCTGTTTTTTAGGCGAGTTTGGAGTTTAGCTAATATTTTATCAAAATGCAAAAATATTAGCAAAATGCTAAAATATTAGCAAAATTAGACACTTTTCTTGCTTTTGTAGGCTAATTTGGAGTTTAGCTAATATTTTATAAAAATGCGAAAATATTTCCAAAATTAGACATTTTTCCATTTTTTTAGGCTAATTTGGAGTTCACAAAATTAGACATTTTTCCTGTTTTGTAAGCTTATCTGAAATGTATAAAATATTTTAGCAAAATACGAAAATATTGACAAAATTAGACATTTTTTTCCAGTTTTTTAGGCTAATCTGAAATTCATCTAATATTTTAGCAAAATGCTAAAATATTTGAAAAACAAAATTTCAAATTAGTGTTAAACTAGAAAAAATGTCTAATATTTAGTAATATGCTAAAGTATTTACAAAATTAGACACTTTTCCTGTTTTTTAGGCTAATTTGGAGTTCACAAAATTAGACATTTTTTCCTGTTTTGTAAGCTTATCTGAAATGTATAAAATATTTTAGCAAAATGCGAAAATAGACAAAATTAGACATTTTTTTCCAGTTTTTTAGGCTAATCTGAAATTCATCTAATATTTTAGCAAAATGCTAAAATATTTGAAAAATAAAATTTCAAATTAGGATTTAACTAGAAAAATGTCTAATATTTAGCAATATGCTAAAGTATTTACAAAAATTAGACACTTTTCCTGTTTTTTAGACTAATTTGGAGTTCATCTAATATTTTATCGAAATGGTAAAATATTAGCAAAATGCTAACATTTTGCATAATTAGACACTTTTCTTGCTTTTGTAGGTCAATTTGGAGTTTAGCTAATATTTTATCAAAATGCAAAAAATATTTCAAAAATTATATATTTTTCCAGTTTTTTAGGCTAATTTGGAGTTCATCTAATATTTTAGCAATATGCTAAAATATTAACAAAATTAGACATTTTTTCCTGTTTTGTAAGCTTATCTGAAATGTATCAAATATTTTATCAAAATGCTAAAATATTGACAAAATTAGACATTTTTTCCAGTTTTTTAGGCTGATTTGGAGTTATATTTTAGCTATATGCTAGCTGTTCTGGCTAATTTAGACATTTTACCATTTTTTAGGCTAATTTGGAGTTTAGCTAATATTTTAACAATATGCTAGCTGTTTTGGCAAAATTGGACATTTTTCCTGTTTTATTCTTTTTTTGGGGGGGCAAATTTGGCATTTAGCTAATATTTTGGAAACCTTTCAGCTTCAACATTTTCAGCCATCACCTTTAGCATTTTTTGTTAGCTTTTAGCACTAGCATCTTCAGCAGCCACATTCAGCTTACAGCATTCACACTAGCATTATCACAGGTAATGCTATATATTTAGTTCTAAATAGAAGAGCAAATCTTGACGTTCAAACAACTTATAGCCCCACATTTTATCCTGAAAATGTTGAATAAACTTGACACCACTTCCCTGTTAAGTGGCTACGACAGAGTCTGAGTAACTTGATTCAGAACATAAGCACAGACCCGTGTGCATGCTCCACGTATTTGTACATCTGACATTTCCAGAAATACCGTTTGGTTTATTTCTGTCCACTTCAGTGCTGGAGTGCACAGTGTCAGCTTCAGCTAAACTTAGCTACAGAGGTGTCCGATTTATAATATTTACTACAACTGTCAGTGCAGGGAGGGTCTTTGAGGAAAAACAGGCTCTGGTTTTCTAGTGAGCCTGACACTGAAGCTTATTCAGATTTTACTAGAACATCTACTCTGCAGAAACACTCAAGTTAATTATAATTCTTTATGAAAATAATTTATCGCTCTGATGTAAAATAAAGTGATCTGACGGGTAGCAGTCGACTGCTTTAAAGTCTCTTGTATTGGATAAAACACAACAAAAATGTCACTAATTTCACTAATTCAAAGGCAAAAAAATCAGCAATTTTCTTACAAGAGATAGTTTTGTATCAGAAAAAATATTTAATATTCCAAGTGTATCAAGTACCATGTTTCTGAACTATAGTGCACCAGATTATATAACATATTGTCATTCCGAAGTAGTCACAAATGGTTAAAGATCCATGACAAAAATTGAAGTTTTGGGTGTCCACAGCTTTTTGGATGTTCTGGCTGTTCCAATTAAATTAAGGCTCCCCGACCTCCAGGCCTCAAATTGGTCCAGTACCAGGACACGGACCACACCGTTGACCTAACCTACCTTAACCTGGTACCGGACGCGAACCGGCCTAGGGTTAGGGTACCGCGTCTGACAAAAAAAAAAACAATCGGAGCCATGATTTAATTCGAACAGCCAGCTCGTCAAAGGTTGACGAGTTGGGGACATCAAAATGGTCAATTTTTGACGGGGCGGGGTCCCTAACCCTGCGCCAATGTGTGACGACTTCGGAATGAAAATATGTAAGGCAAACTGTCAGTAAATGGTCTTTTTTTTCAAACTTATGATAGAGTAATCCAAATTATTATTTAAGGTGTCAGAAAGGCCAAATTCTTCTTTTTTTTTTAGTTAAACTCATTAAGTCTCACTGAAATAAATCTCAGACACTTGTAATAATTAATTTTCCAGGTGAGTTCAATTAAAGGAAAAACGACTTAAAAAGGTCGTTCCCTAGTATTAAGCAGGAAATGATCTTGTAATGTATTTACAGACTCAAAGTCCAAATATAAACACAACAGTTTTACATAATGGAATAAACTTTGTCATATGAAAACCTGGGATAGTTCATGAACTTAAGTGTGATCATTGTACTATCAAAGGAGATTTGTGTCTTATTCACACACGGGTTTGTGCAGATAAAGGCAGAATGAGGAAGTTTTCTGCATCCAATTAAGAGAGCAGCTGCTAAAATATTATTAAATGTATATTTGAAGCTGCTGGTGTCTCTGGAGTCCACCAACATTAAGGTCTGGGATCCTCCAGATACTTGCAGTTCAACGTAAACCTTAGATTTAAGTAAATATGACCTCCTAATGCAGTAAATTCAACAAATCTTCAGAATTATGGAACTCTACTGTGTTCAATAATGCGGAACACTTCATCTTTTTACTTTTTAAATCAGCAGATAGAGCAGGAAACCTCTCAGTAAACAGGCAAACATTCTCACTGGCCTTTGTTATCAACTCTCCCAAAGCCGTGATAATTAAGTCCTCGGACACAAAGCCGTTCAGCAGAACTGAAGATGCTCTGTGGAGACGTGTTAGTCCAGACTGTGTTGCTCTTTTGTATCTGCGGGCTCCAGGGAACTTCCCAGCCAATCGCTGTTGTTGAGCGTTCATGAAAAAAAGACCACCGCTCCTCCGAGTGCTGTCTGTGTCTGTACGACTTTTTAATGTTTGTGTTGTTCAAATCTTGAAGTCTGAAAATTACCAGGAAGTGTAAGATTGTTTTTAAGTTAACTTCCTGTTCTAAAACTTTAAGCTTTAAAGACGATCAGATATTTGCAGATTAATAGATGTTTTTGTTGGAATAACCCAAACATGAGTTTTTCCATTTGTTCTGGACAATTTTTTTTTTTGTAGGAATAAACAACATTACAGATAGATTGACCAACAAACGATTATTTTAACATTCAACTAATCAATAATTATTTTATCCAATTAGTCGACTAATCAGGTCCTGTGCAAACTGGATGTAAAGAACACATCTTAACCATCATTGGTTTTGAACTAACTAAAGCTGAATTTAGGCACTGAAGATGCTAGTGCTAATAGCCAAAATGTGTAGTTGATAGCTGAAATCGCTGAAGCTATCAACTTCAGCTGAAGATAATAGCTGAAAACGCTGAAAATGATAGCTGAAAACGCTGAAGCTAATAGCTGAAATAGCTGAAGCTAACTGATGAAAACGCTGAAGCTAATAGCTCAAAATAATGAAGCTGATAGCTGAAAACGCTGAAAATGATAGCTGAAATCGCTGAAGCTAACTGCTGAAAATGCTGAAGCTAATAGCTGAAAATAATCAAGCCAATAGCTGAAAACGCTGAAAACAATAGCTGAAATCGCTGAAAATGATAGCTGAAATCGCTGAAACTATTAACTTCAACTGAAGCTAATAGCTGAAAATGCTGAAGCTAATAGCTGAAAACGCTGAAAATGATAGCTGAAATCGCTGAAAGTGATAGCTGAAATAGCTAAAGCTAACAGCTGAAAACGCTGAAGCTAATAGCTCAAAATAATGAAGCTAATAGCTGAAAAATCTGAAAATGATAGCTGAAATTGCTTTAGCTAATAGCTGAAAACGCTGAAAATGATAGCTGAAATTGTTTAAGCTAATAGCTGAAAACGCTGAAAATGATAGCTGAAATAGCTGAAGCTAATAGCTGAAAACGCTGAAAATCATAGCTGAAATAGCTGAAGCTAAAAGTTGAAAACGCTGAAGCTAATAGCTCAAAATAATGAAGCTTATAGCTTAAAAATCTGAAAATGATAGCTGAAATTGATTTAGCTAATAGCTGAAAATGCTGAAAATGATAGCTGAAAACGCTGAAGCTAATAGCTGAAAATGCTGAAGCTAATAGTTTAAAATAATGAAACTAATAGCTGAAAAATCTGAAAATGATAGCTGAAATAGTTTAAGCTAATAGCTGAAAACACTGAAAATGATAGCTGAAATTGTTGAAGCTAATAGCTGAAATCGCTGAAGCTAAAGCTAGCTGAATGGCATAAGAACTTTCAACTTTACTACACTCTGACTCCATATTATATAAAGTAACGACTAATTGACTATTAATTTAGTTAGATGTTTTAGATGTATTTTAATATCCGATTAGTCAACTAACCGTGGCAGCCCTACAACATATACATTTAAAAACTGTTTTAAATTAACAATTTACTTTTACACAAGCAGCAACTTCATAGTTTTACTGTCTCCCATAACTTTCAGGGCGAATAACGGAGCATCTTCCTCGTTAGAGCTCGATTTGGCCTCTGAGATGGTTTTGGCCGGAGCCTCGTTAGGACCGGCTCAGATCAATGGGGACTGGTCGTGGGACGGGTGGGGGCTGCTTGGGAGTGAGCCAAGGCCGCCTCACTAAGTGGAGTCTTTGTCGGGTCTGTCAAAACCTTCTCGTCAGACTCAGCTGCTCACTGTAAAGCACATTTAACTTTATGAAACGGCTGCGGCGCACAGAAAAACACCGACTGTGGAGTCTTTTCAAAAAGAAGGTTTCAAAGCATGTTATTTAATGTCCCGTAGAGGTCATCTGCATGTTCTCATTTTGTGAGAGGCTTGCAAACTTTAGGATTTATTATAAATTTAAATCAAGAACGACGATTTTACTGAAGCTGAGAATCTATAAACAGAAAAACTGAGATGACAAAGTCTGATTTAAGCAGCTTTGACCTCTGCTGATGAGGACCGAATGTAGGTTAAAAGGCAAAGTGTGACCAAATTTATGTGATCAATAGATTTTAGGTCTACATAGCTTTGCAACGTGATAAAGAGGCTTGTGACCTACATAACACTGAAACAAATGAGAGAGAGAGAGACTTGGTGCCTTTGGAAAGTCCTACTGGATTTAGAACAAGTCTTGTTTTTGTTCATATTCAGGTTATGTTTTTATGTCTATTCTTTCTGCAGATGAACGTTTTGTTGGGTTATTGCTGTGATAATAAAATGATCTTTTCAGTATATTTAAAGGGCCTTTACCATGTAAAATCCACTTTTTGAGCGTTTGAGAGTATTTCACTTCATGAACCCACATTTTTGGGAAAAAAAAAAAAAAATCACCATGGTTACTAAAGACAGATGTACAACATGTACATCCATCTTTGCCAAAATGAACGTAAGAGAAACGCAGACAAGTCATGATGTCTTGAAATGGGAGGCACCTACAAAGAGCGAAAGGCGGAGCCAGATTGACTTGTCTTACGTCTAGAATAAACATCACAAAAAAACTAATTTTATGAGTAATTTTTTCTTTAGCGTGCCTATAGGATCGTATATATGCATATAATTTACTCTGAAAGCCTCAAGAAAAGCATGGTATGGCCCTTTAAGAGCATGTTTTCACTTTTGGTCCTTTTAGTCTATAGAAGTTTGGTAATCATCTTGGAATATGTGTCCAACTGTGTCTAACATTTTGGGATGAGAGAAGTGCAGCCATAGCGACAAAAATTGAAACAAAAATATGTACAGATCACTTCATAGGGATTGTATGGGTTTGATAGATATTAGCATGTTAGCATGCTAGCTTGCAGTCATTTTTTTAATTCAAGGCGGGATCATGTGTAAAGTTTGTTGGTCACATACACAATTGTTATTCTCGTTTAACATTTTTACCAAACGTACTTGAATCTGAGCATTTTTGGTTGCCATGGTAACAACGCCAGCGTGGACATGTTAGCCTATCAGCGAGGCATTGATGGAAGGAATTAGAGGCCTAAAAGGTCTCCATTAGCCGTTACAATTAGATTTAAATTTGCAGGAGAACTTTGTTCAAACCCTCTCAGATTTTGGCCTTGATCCACAGACCTACTCCTCACATCAGTCACAGCCTGTTTTTTTTATAGCCCGTGCCATCCTGACATACTTTCCAATTGGATGTTTCATATCAGAAGATGAACAATTCTCATCTCATGGTGGCCAAGGTTAACAGCAGCAAAAACACATTAGTTCACGTCACTGCATCACATCATTGTTCACATTCTAAAACATCCCAGAGTGCTTTTAGGAGATTTATGGTTTGGCTGAGCCAGGTCACTGAATTGGTCACTGACACAGAATAATGCTGCGCTCCTCATTATGTGGCATCATTTTATGCTGGGCTGATGGAAAAGCTTGGTGCTACTATGGAGGTTATGGAATTAGAAGACTGCTGGGATTGGAAGTTTGAGAAATCACCAGCTGACAGATAAACAAAACTGAATATATTTTTAAAAACTGAGAAAAAATCTGTGTTGGATGTGAGTTCTCAAGTCCCATGACTCCAGTCTAACAATCCTACAGGATTAGACTATGGTCATCGGACTGGTTGTATCCAAAAAAATACATAGATCAAGCAAAAAATCTAAAATAAAAAAAGTTATCTAAACATAAAAAGTTGCATTTCCCTTCAGATCATATTTTATATTGATTATCAACTAAATAGCAACAAGATAAGCAGATTAGAACTACAAGCAAAGACGTAACAGAATCCTAAGAACTTTTTTTTTAATAACTATACACACACAGACTCAGGTATAAAACAAGCCACAGTAACAGTGTTCCTTAAATACAGTGGGACTAATCAGCAAAGTGCAGGCAGCTGTGACTGCTCAACAGGGTCCTCAGGTGAATGGGCGGAGTCTTAGCCAGGCTGCACGGAAAAACAAACAAAAAAACAAAAGCTAGAGAAAAGAAAACAATAAATCCAGCAGATCATGACACAAATGGGTTTGTGTTTGGACAAACTTGGATAAAAATGCTACCAAGACACATATTTTTTGTATGGATTTATTAGTAAAAATAATAAAATTTATGTTCTAAAGAACATTCCAGAGTCCCTAAGGAAGCATTGGAAAAGTTTAAAACTCATTTAAAGGCAATAAACCACATGTGTCAAATTCAAGGCCCGGGGGCCGAATGCGGCCCTCGGGGTAACTGTATCTGGCCCTCCAGATCATTTCATTTTATTGTTATTAATGACCCGATGTTATCTTTCACTCATTTCTAACTTGTATAATTTCTGCAAAATATATTTTTATGGAGAGTAAAATATTGAAAGTTATTTAAGGTTTAAGTTAATTTATTCTGGGGTAGTATTTCTGCTATTTATTATTCATAATTATGTTAAAAAGTTACGGTTTTAAAGTTTTAAAAATTGTCACTCTGCTAGCTTTTTGCACTATTTTGGCATTTTCTAAAATTTTCTAGGTTATTTTGGAGTTTAGCAAATATTTTAGCCACATGCTAACTGTTTTGGCTAATTTAGTATTTTTTTTCAAAAAGCTTTTTAGGCTGTTTTGGAGTTTAGCTAATATTTACACGCTAGCTGTTTTAGCTAATTTAAGATTTCTTTTGAAGTTTTTTTAGGGTATTTTGAAGTTTAGCTGCTTTTTAAAGCTACATGCTAGGTGTTTCGGCTAACCTAATTTTTTTGTGTGTTTGCTTGTTTGTTAAGCTTATTTAGTTTAGTTTATTTTATTAATTTTTCAGGACAGGATACAAATACATTGAGCTTAGAAAGCAAAGATGCTTGCACCAGATTGTAGCTTAGTAGCTAATTTCCATCTGTAGTCCTTTACAAAATACATAATATCTAAACATTATAAACATATTAACCATTTTAAGACATTTTAAAAGAAATCCAATGTAAAACAAGTTATCAAGGAAAAAAACAAGCACAATATAAAATACCATATGAAATCTAAAATATTTTATAAAACTAAAACTAGTGCAATATAAAATACATACACCAATTTATAAAAACAACATAAAAATAAACATGTTTCCAGTTAAAAATAGGATAAAACAATTACAGCAATGGTCTTGTACTCTGATAGCCATCCAGCATCCATTTCTTGGCAGTTTGTGAAAAATTTTAAAACTCTGCCATGCTTTTTATTTGTTGGAAGTCTATTCCATTCCTCGACAGTCCTATAAGAAAAGGCAGACTGAGAAAAAGCAGATTTTCTTTTAGGGCATTTAGCTAACATTTTAGCTGGCTATCAACTTCAGCATTAGCATTTTTAGCTATCAGCATTCTCAGTGGTCAAATTCAGCTTACAGCATTCACGTTAGCATTATCGCAGCTAATGCTATATATCTAGTACACAAATATGTTAAAACGTTACGATTTTAAAGTTTTAAAAATGTAGTTTTAGAGTATTTAATAAATGTTTATCCTGTTCGGCTCATGACCTGAGGTGGGTTTTGGATTTTGGCCTCATGTGCGATTGAGTTTGACACCCTTAAACACGATAAAAAAGGCAGCTGATCTTCGGGAGTGAGATGGTGTTGCAATGTGGACCATACTGGAGAAGTACAGAGGGGCGAGGGTGCAGATGGCTTTAGATGCATATAGGAGGATTTTTACAGTATGTTTTATTGACAGTATTTTTGTATGAGTTTGATCGTATTTGTGTATTAGTATAGTAGAGTTTTATATGTATTATGGTCTGTAGACCTTTAAAAATTAGGTTATTTGCTAAATTATCTAAAGTTAAAGTACTTTTCATTTCTTCTTTTTAGTGCTGCCACAAACGATTATTTTAATAGTCGACTAATTACCGATTATTTTTCCCGATTAGTCGACTAATCACGTCGTGCTCAATGTGAATGTAAAACACACATCTTAACCATCGTTAGCTTTAAACTAACTAAAAACTAGATTTATTCACACTGCGAAAAATGCTAGTGTGAATACTCTATGCAGAATTTGGCAGCTGAAGATGCTGAAATTTATAGCTGAAAACCCTGAAGCTAATAGATTGCTAAAATATTAGTTAAATACTAAATTAGCCTTAAAAAAAAAGCTTAAGTTAGCTAAAACAGCTAGCATATTAGCTAAACTCCAAATTAGATCAAAAAATTGAAAAAATCCTGAATTTGCTAAAACAGCTAGCATGTAGCTGAAATATAATCCAAACTCCAAGACAGGCTAAAAACTAAAAAAGCTAACATTAGCCAAAATAGCGACATGCAAGCTGAAATATTAGATAAACTCCAAAACAGCCTAAAAAAACCTTGATAAATGCCAAAATAGTTCAAAAAGCTAGCATAATGCCATAATAACTTTCAACTTTACTACACTTTGACTCCATATAAAAGAAAGTAACGACTAATCGACTATTAAATTAGTCGTCGATTATTTTAATAGTCGATTAGTCGACTAATCGTGGCATCTCTACTTCTTTTGCTGTTGAGAGCTGCTTGAACCTGATCTGAACTATGGCTTGTTTGCTAGTTTATCTGGACTCATTAGTTCTTTAGTTTGGTGTCGTTGAGTTTCTTGCATTATTTGTTGGTCTCTGTTTTTTTTTTTTCACCTCAGACCCAAAAGTCAAATGATTTTTGTGCCCATCTCTTGCTAAGCTAATCCTCTGAGTTTTTATGAATCATCCAGACGATGTTCATGCTGCTTTTATTTTGTCTGAGAGAGCAAAAACAAAGTGAGATTAAGTGCAGATTCCCTTACCTTTTATAAAAGTGTAACTGCTCTCTGTCCGTCGGGGATTTTCCGTCTAATGTGGACATTTGTAGCAACCTGTGTGTGTGTCACGGTGAATGAAACGGAACCAGCAGAGCTGTTATCACAGCGCAGACAGTCCAGATGTTTTCCTGACAGGGCGTTTATGAGCTTCTGCCTTACAGCACAGTGACACGACGACACACAGATGGTCTGCTCTTTCCTCCATCCCTCGGTTTAGATTGAAATTAACGGCTACACTTCATCAATTATGCACTTTCATTATCTTCATGCTGATACTTCTAACTTGGAGATAAACACCCGGCCAGTGTGGAGGGAGAAACGTTCGACTCTGACGAAGGCAGATTTGATTCAATGCTCAATTCAATTTTATTTATTTAGCCCGACATCGCAATGGAATTGTCTCAACAGCCGATGTTCCAGGACCGTTAAAGATGAAATTATCTAACTCTACAAATACGAGGTCCACCGCCAAAAACTGGAGCCCAGATGATCCACCTAGAATCTGGAAGCTCTCCCGCTCGCCCAGAGAGGAGCTGAGAGAGAGACAACACATGAATCGCACTGCACCAAACAGAAGCATGGAGAACTAAAAGAAAAAACAAATGATAAAGAACAGAGAGCAGAACCCCAACGCACCATTTAGGACACATGTGTCAAAGTCAAGGCCCGGGGGCCGGATCAGGCCCTCCGGGTAATTCTATCCGGCCCTCCAGATCATTTTATTTCATAGTTATTAATGGCCTGATGTCCCACCATCTTGCGCTTATTTTTAACTTGTATAATTTTGAGTATATTTTCATGGAGAGTAAAATATTGAAAATTATTTAAGGTTTAATTTGATTTATTCTGGAATAATATTCCTGTCTTTTTATTATTCAGATTTATGTTAAAAAGTCACAGTTTTAAAGTTTTAAAATATGCATTTTGGGACTATTTTCTACGATTTTTTAGGCTATTTTGGAGTTTAGCTAACATTTCAGCTACATGCTAGCTGTTTTGGCTAATTTTGACTTAAAAAAAAAATTTTTTTTAGGCTGTTTAGAGTGAGAATAATATTACATGCACGATATTTTGGCTAATTTAGGCTTTTTTCAGTTTTTTAGGCTATTTTGAAGATTAGCTACTTTTTTTCTTGAGTTTTTTTAGTTAATTTGGCATTTAGCTAAAATGTTACCTGGTTATCAAATTCAGTATTTTCAGATATCAATTTCAGCATCTTCAACTCTCAGAACTTAAGGTTTTAAAGTTTTATCCTGTTCGGCCCGCGACTTAAGGCGTGTTTTGGATTTTGGCCCCTTGTGCGATTGAGTTTGACTGATTTAGGATGTCTATTAAATAAAAAACAAATTTAATCTCCATAATTGGTGACAAATTTGACCTTAAAATTAGGCATACCTTGCCTTTTTACCTGACTGAAACATCTAACTTTTTGTGCATAAAGCTTTTTTTTCTCTAAGGTATTATGGTTATTGGATATCTAAACAAGCAGAATCCATTATGTCCATCACATGTGGATGAACTCATCCAGAAAAACATTTTATGTCTGCTGTTCTGGCTGCAATCAACCAAACTTTCACACAGAAATTCAAACTTAAAGAGGATGTGAGGTTAGTAGAGCCGCCATAAACAAATATTTGACTAATCACAATTATTTTTTCGATTATTCGACCAATCGGATCAGCCGTAGACTGGATATAAAACACACATCATTAGCTTTAAACTTGACGTTTTTAAGTTATATGCTAACTAACAATAAAGAGAATAATAGATTTCTTTCTTTCTTTTGTTTCTGGCATTAAAACGAGACTTAAATCGAATGAGGTCGACATCTGAAACAAAGGAACTATTTTTTATTAAAGATAAAGTTTTGGTCTCACTGACTCAAATAGAACTTAAGTGCATTTTGCGGTGCTGAGCGCTCACAGCTGTATTCAGTTTCACTTCATTCTGACTCTATAGAATTCCAGAATGTACGATGTTCTTGCTCGATGCAGGAAAGTGATGATTTGAACACGTCTGCAGAAAGACTTGATCTCTTCAGAGAGCAGATGTTCCTTCAGCAGAAACATTTCACTTCGATGGGGTAGAGCACATGTGTCAAAGTCAAGGCCCGGGGGCCGGATCCGGCCCTCCGGGTAATTCTATCCGGCCCTCCAGGTCATTTTATTTCATTGTTATTAATGGCCCAATGTTATCTTTCGCCTATTTTTTTCTTGTTTAATTTGGACAAAATATATTTTTACGGAGGGTAAAATATTGAAAGTCATTTAAAGTTTAACTTAATTTATTCTGGAATAATGTTCCTGCCTTTTATTATTCATAATTACGTTAAAAAGTTACAATTCTAAAAATTGCAATCCTGCTAGTTTTTGGACTATTTTGGCATTTACTAAGAATATTTTTCGGCCTATTTTGAAGTTTAGCTAATATTTCAGCTACATGCTAGATGTTTTGACTGACCTAAGTTTTTATTCTCTTAGTTTTTTCCGCTATTTGTCAGCTAGCTAATATTTTATCTGTCTCTCAGCTTTAGCGTTTTTTAGCTATTAGCTTGAGTGTTTTTAAATATCAATTTCAGCAACTTCACTATCAGCACTAGCATCTTCAGTTTACAGAATTCACACTAGCATCACCACATGCTATATATCTAGTTCATAACTATGTTAAAAGTTACAGTTTTAAAAAATTACTTTTAGAGTGTTCAATAAATGTTTATCCAGTTCGGCCCGCGACCTGAGGTGTGTTTTGGATTTTGGCCCCTTTTGCGATTGAGTTTGACACTCCTGGGGTAGAGGATGGAGGGATGACCTTTAACCTTTAACACGTTTGCTCTGTTTGTGCTAATGTTAGCTTAGCTTACCCTCTTCAGCGTGATCGGTCACAACGTGCTGCCTCTTCAGGTGTTCATGCATCACTGTAGTGCTTCCGTGGAACACAAGTTCTGCCTTAGAGATAGTGCATTGGACACGTTTCCCACTTTCATCTCCATTATAGTACTCTATTACTTCCTGTGACATCTCTTCTGATCCGGTTTAGCACTACTGTGTCAAAGACAATGAACTGCTAAATTAGTCGTCCTAGAGCTGTATTAATGGACTGTAGTGGAGATTTCTCCTTTCTCAAACTTCTTTTTAAAGCTGTATCTCTAAAGAAAATGTGTTTTTATTTATTCATCCTCAGTAGGAATGGACCGACTTTGCCTCGATTTGTACTTGACCTCTTGGGCATGAGAAAAATGAGGCTCTGCTGAATTCATTTGCTTCTTCATAACTTGTTGGGACTTCTACATAAACAAACCCAAAATGTGCAATAAAAGCAAAAGATTTAACAAATAGTGGATATTTTTATTTTAATTTCAAGTCAGAATTTGTCATTTGGAGTTGTTTCAAACAGATTTTCTGTCATAAAAAGGCATTAAAATATATTCTTATTAAAAAAAAGTCTGAAAATAGTGTTAAAAAAAGCATATTTATTCTCACATTAAATGGCATCCAGACATTTTTTTAGACCACTAGGCAGAGAGTACCTTTTTTCTTTTGTGAACAATAGAAACATCCATTTCTATCTTTGATAAATGACTTTGATCCTCTTTGTAGAAACTCACAGCCAGTCAATTATGCATATGAAACAGTGTGAAATTAGCCTCTTTGTTTGGTCCTTGCATTGCTCACTAAATGTTTGAACTGGCGACCAAAAAAAAAAAGAAAGCAAAAGAGAAAAAAATGGATCTAATCCCTCCATCCCTGCCTCCACCCGTCCCCCCCCTCTCCCCCCCGTGTCTCTTGCTGGATTTCCTCTGTTTTTCTGTCTTGCTGTGGGGTAACAAAAGGAACAAAAGAACGAGAAGAGACAGTAAGCTCCTCGTCCAGTGCTGTGAGTGGTGGTCTGGGGCTCTCTATAGAGTGCCGGGCAGACCGGGTGGACGAGTGTGATGAGAACTAGGCCACGGGACTGCTGAAAGCACCCCCGAGTCTGGAGTCATCACCAGCTAAAAATGAAGGATTACCCAAACTGAGAATGTGGAGGGAAACAAGCCTATATATCCTCCCATATCAGGGATTTTTATTGGCAGGAAAGAAAAGTAAATCTCTGAGCGGTGTTGGGGGATAAATCAAAGTTTACGTAGATGTATTTAGGTTTTTTTTCTCACCAATTTGCTTCTAGTAAGACTTTGTGTCTGTCACACTAAAAATATATTTGCATGAGAAAACATTCAGAAAATAAACGTTTTATCTAATCATTAATGGCAAAATAATGAGGAAAATGTCTGATAAAAATGTTTTTGACATACATTTCTGATTATGAGTAGGGCTGCCACAAACGATTATTTTAATAGTCGACTAATCATCGATTATTTTTTCCGATTATTCGAATAATCGGTTCATGGCCAAAGTGGATGTAAAGATGCTGAAGTTGATAACCAGCTAAAATATTAGTTAAATGCCAAATTAGCCAAAAAATAAAAAGAGCCAAAGTTAGCCTAAATAGCTAGCATGCTGCTGAAATATTAGCTAAATTCCACATTAGCCTTAAAAAAAATGGAAAAATCCTAAATTAGCCAAAACAGCTAGCATATAGCTAAAATATTAGCTAAACTCAAAAATTGCCTAAAAAAACTTAAAAAAGCTTAAGTTAGCCTAAATAGCTAGCATGCTGCTGAAATATTAGCAAAACTCCAAATTAGCCTTAAAAAAATGGAAAAATACTATATTAGCCAAAACAGCTAGCATATAGCTGAAATATAAGTTAAACTCAAAAATTGCCTAAAAAAACGTAAAAAAGCTAAAGTAACCAAAATAGCTAGCATGCTGCTGAAATATTAGCTAAACTCCAAATTAGCCTTAAAAAAATGGAAAAATACTATATTAGCCAAAACAGCTAGCATATAGCTGAAATATAAGTTAAACTCAAAAGTTGCCTAAAAAAGCTAAAGTTAGCCGAAATAGCTAGCATGCTGCTGAAATATTAGCTAAACTCCAAAATAGCCTAAAAAACCTTAATAAATGCCAAAATATTCCAAAAAGCTAGCAGAATGCTATTATAACTTTCAACTTTACTACAATCTGACTTCATACAATATAAAGTAACGACTAATTGACTATTAAATTAGTTGTCGATTATTTTAATTGTCGATTAGTCATCGATTAGTCGACTAATCGTGGCAGCCCTAATTATGAGGGACATATTATAACCCTAGAGGAATGTTGTCAAGCAAAAGTATAAATACTTTGGGTAGACTGAATTTGATCCACCCATTCCTGGGACATGTGAGACTTTACCCAAGGCCAGGTCTTCAGTATCATTATTAATATTATTTTTAGGAATTTTTCTTCTCAAATTCCTACTTTTTCTGTCATTTTTAATCATGTTTTTAGGATCTTCCTACTTCTTTATTTTCTATTTTGTTACATAATATAGTTAAAAATAAAATAAAACTACTGTAATTTACCATGTGCTGTCATAGTTTGATATATTTTTTATAAGAAATATCTTTTGTTTGGATTTATTATGTCATTTAATAATTACCTGGCAAAAGTGACAGAGTTCTAGGGTTAAGGATATTTAAAAGTGCATGTTGAGCATTTCTTTATTGAAATTCTGAGGAATTAGGAGCAGAAAAAGTGCAGTTTGAGAAAATTTATCTTATTTTTGGCGTAGAAAATACGTTGAGCGGGCCACAAGCTCCCCGCTACCATTCTGATGCATCCGCATGCAGACAAAGAGATCCATGAACGTCTTTGTTTTCCTTCTACTGATTGATTGATTGATTGATTGATTGATTGATTGATTGATTGATTGATTGATTTCAAGCATTGATTGTGGACAAAACAGGACAAAACACAGATTTTTCAAACTCATTACAGAAATACATTGATTAGAAAATGTAAAAAGAAAAGAAAAACGAAGACATACTTGTGTCTTATTTGATTAATTAAATGTAGTAATTATTAGCCAAAGTCAAGTAGAGTTTGTTTGATTGCTTGAAAAGGAATAGGAAAAAGATAACTTATATAATCCCACCTCCACTTAGTTACTTCATTTTACAGTTTTGCAAAGTTTTTGTCATCCGGTTCTTATCAGATCAAATTAAAATTTTATTTTTCAAGTAGCAAAGTTCAGTGCCTTTTTGATTAGTGCTGGAATCTGGATCAAAACTTTACGTCAGGGTAGTTTTAATATTGCTCATAAGATAGTGTAAGCTAGTGGGAAAGCGCGTAAACAGACAAGAGTTATGGGTGATGGGAACGGGGGAAAGCTTGCTCCATGCTTGGAGGTGAATTTCTAATGAACTCCTGCAGTTCTGCAGAAACTATGTCCTGAAAAAAACAACATAGATTTTTAGATTTTGACTAAACTGCACAACTATAAACAGAAATTCCATGAGAATTCCATTTGAAAATAGATCAAAAGATGATCAGAGAGGGACTTTCAAACCTTCCTGGAGAGTCAGCGTTTTCATCCATCAATAGCACTGATTAACACCTTTAATGTTGAAGAAAATGAAGGTTTCATCACGTTAAAAACTCCATCAGAGGCTGTCTTTTGATGGAATGACCTTGTTGTTCCACTTAGAACAGCTTAAAGTTGTGTTAACCTGCAAAATGATGACACATCAGCTTAAAGCCTCTTTGCCGTGCTCCAGTGGGTCAAACACAGAAAGATGTTGCACAGTTTTGCAACTTCCAAAGGAAAATGCTTCTTAGAAAAAAGAACAAAAAAAAAAGGATATGATTGTAGAAAAGAACCCTAAAGACTTTAGCTTTTTGGATCTTTATTTTAAATAATAAACAGAAAATGTCTATGCCTGATTGTCTGTTAAACTCTTAGGACCTGACTTCCACATCCGTGGACGTCACATTTTATTATTAGTTAATTTTGCTTAACCGAGGCCCTGTGACTGTATATTGAGGGTTAGCTAGGATATTAGCTCTGGTCTTAAGAGGTTAATTACTCTGTTTTGACCTCTAATTGTCTGGATTTGCAAGTTTTTTTCTTGTGCTGCAATCCTCCAGAGCTCCTAAAAGTGACCAATCGGTGAGTCAGCGGGAGGTCTTGGTCTAAAATTAGGAATTTTTTTAGGAGTATGGATCGTGGAGAACTTGGAAAGCTTTATTGGGACTTTAGGACAAAGTGGAAAACCAAAAACCTAAAGTGAATAATGCAAAAGCTTGAAAAGGAAGGGACAGAAGGACTTAATGAAACATTACCTGAGCCGTCAAGTGCAAAAGGGACTTTAAACTGCAGACAGAAAACGAAAACAAGAATCCGTTTTGGCAGCTGACAGAAACCAACACATTCTGAAAGGAGGGAAAACAGAATGAAAATAAAAATACGTACTACAAACCAAAATACAGAAATCCAGCCAGACTATCAAATGACCCCAACCACCATGTCCCCTTTGTTTTGTTTGTGAATAGTTATACCACTTTCTGTTATCTGTGCTCTGGGAAAAACCAAACTTCAGTCAGGAAGGAAGGAAGGGAGGATATGCAGGAAAATGAAAGAGATGAACACAAAGCTGTAAATTACATCTGCTAGATTCTCTAAAAGGATATGAATGTTGGAAAAATGTTGTGTTTTTTGGAAGTTTATTTGTAGTTTGACACGGCACGTCTGTGAGCCGGGGGGGATCATGCGAGCCGTGCTGAGGTTTTCATGACACAGGAAGTGGTGATGTAAGGATACACAAACCCAAAGCTTTTTCACACACCCGCTGACTCCAGCTCCCAGTCTCTCACATGCTGATGTGTTTGCCCCTCGGCCAACATGACAGCCAAAGACCTGAACGCATGTGAGAGCAGCAGGTCTGACCGCAGCCTCCTGTTCCAGACCAGGAGGCCACAGTTATTCAACAGGAAGCATTCACGATTATATCTGGAGTCTAAAAAGATACCAAGACTAGAGCAAAAGATAAATTTAAGATAAAAACACCAGTAAATATTGATCTCTAAATAAAAACAATTGACAAAATATCCTTTATGTGTTTCAAAACTCTTCTGAAAGGAATACATCTCAGCTAAAAATCATTTCTTTATCTGAAATTCTGCTGGTGGTCATTGGAAGTGTGTAGGGTCTAGCTTCATTAGAAATTATATTTTCAACCACTCCATTCAAAAGATTGTAGCTTCAAAAAATATTTTCACTATGTGACAAACTAGAGCTGCTAAGAACATGGCTTTACGATTAGAACCATTCAACGCAAGTCAAATTACATTATCGTAATTTCCAAACTTTAAGCTTCTTACATCTGGTTCACACTGGACGCAGAAGGGTCGCTGCTTCCACTCGGCACCCTTGTTAACATATGGTGGGGGTCCTCCGCGGAGGACTCGCGCCATGCAGTGGATCATTTTGGCGTCTGGTCTATTTTGTGCGCGAGCGATCCGTGTTAAATCTGGCAGGAATGTTCAAAATATAACCAATATAACCAATTTTCACAATAAAACACCAGGATTGACAACTGTGATCATGTTTTTGTATCTTAACAGATTGTAGAGATGGAAATAAACATAAAATCACAGCATACAAACTTACCGTATTTTTCGGACTATAAGTCGCACAAGCCCAAAAAAATACATAATAAAGAATTAAAAACCATATATAAGTCGCTCCGGAGTATAAGTCGCACCTTTAAGAGAAAAGTCCAACATTTATGAACAACATTCATGTGTTAAATTCAAGTCTGCTGCCTCTTTTGACCTGCGTCAGATTTATTGCTCAATGTTTTTGTTCAAAAATGTGTTCATAAACTAGAGGCTCAAATTGCGTGTGGAGAAGCTGTCTTTCAGCCTCATCGCTACTTGATGGAGGCTTTGACTGTATAATACACGGAAGATATGGACAATGTTGAGAGGTTAAGTTATTTATTTGAAATCTGTAATCACGTCTCCATGTCTGGGTTTTTCAGTCTATTTCTTACGCGAGCGTTACAGTTTAGCCTGCAGGAGCTGCATCTGAATGACGTTTTTTTTTTAGATGTTCTTCAAACCCAGTTTGATGATCCATTGATTAGTCCAAGGAGAGAAAAAATAAAAACAATAATATCTTGATTCAAATAAGAAAAACATCATAACATCCATGGACGAAAAGATTCTCAGCAATGTTCGGTTTGAACGGCTATTCTGCTGCTGACATCATCAAATACTGATATACAAACCTACAGCGCCCTCTAGTGGAAGTTAGTGGAAAACAACCGCTACTGTTATGCCCCATTTACGCTGGACGCGGAAGGTCCTATCCTATGGCGTCGTTCACACAAGGCGCGGAGCGGAGCGGCGCGGAGGGCCCACGCGGTGCAGCGGATCGTTTCCGCGTCTGACCTATTTTGTGCGCGAGCCGCGAGCGTTCCGCGTCAATTCTGGCCGGAAGTTGCATCAAGATACATGAGAAAATCCTGTTTCTTTTCAAAATATAACCAGTTTTTCAGAATAAAATGCCGCGATTGACAAATGTGATCATGTTTTTTTAGCAGAAGCGCCTGTGGACCGCCGCGGAAAAATGCCCGTCTGGTGTGAACTAAAGAGCGGAGCGGAAGTGGCGCGGACTCCGCTCCGCGGCGCTTCCACGTCCAGTGTGACCCCGGCGTTAGTGGGGAAAATAAAGAATACAGGGGCCTATTTATGTTTTAAAAAATCACAAATAAGTCGTTCCTGAGTATAAGTCTCATCCCTGGCCAGTCTATAAAAAAAAAACACGACTTATAGCCCAGAAAATACTTATCTCTGTGTCTCAACTACTGATAAATTAAAGAAGTATAGGCCTACTCACAACTTGCTTGTTTTTAGCAAAAACATAATATTTTTAGGTTATTAACTTGACCTTCTGTGTCCAGTGTGAACCTAGCGTCAGCCCTCTGAATACTTCACAATACACTTACCACACGTATAACAATAATCGTACGTGACAGTTTTGTTTTTTGTGTGTTTTGAATTTTGGCCTCTTGTGTGACTGAGTTTGACACCCCTGGTGTAGATACAAAAGTATGATGGATTTGACAAATGGCGGTATTTTATTCTGAAAAATTGGTTATAATTTGAAATTTAACTGGATTTTCTTTTGTGTCTTATGTTGTGTCCAAATTCTCCCCCCAAATCACTGTATAGTGCGTTCGTCACTTTCTAGTGCTGTCCGAATCTACTAATTCCAAAATCGAGTGCACTGGAAATTTCCCAGAAGTCTTTACGAAAAACTACTAGATTAGCGGATATAGACCTCAAAGTATTGCGTTTGAACAATTTTGAACAACTAAATGTGTTTAAATGTAATTTTGGAATAAACCATCCACATTTTCAATTATCTTTAAAATCCAGGGCACTAGATAGTCCCGCACTATATAGTTTTTCAGCTGTTAGGGGTTGTTTAACGTCCCGCCAGAATTAATCCGCAAACTCGCGGCTTGCCCAAAAAAATAGACCAGACGCCCAAACAATCGCTGCTGTCCGCGGCGGACCGCGGCGCTTCATGTCTGGTGTGAACTACACTATAGGTTAACATGGGCGTCGCATGGAAGCAGCGTCTGTTTCGCACCGCGTCCGTGTCGGGTGTGAACAAACTCAAACTCAAACTCAAACTTTATTTTTTTATATAGCGCCTTTTCTTCGGCCGAAACACAAGGCGCTTAACATAAAAGCAAATAAAATACATATTAAAAACACAAAAAACACAGTGTTTAAAAACAAGCTTATACAAAGACACAAAACAAACATCCCGCTCTCCCCCCCCCCCACCCCACCCCCCAAGTCCCCCAATAAGACCCTTGTCAAGAAAACTGAACAAAGCTATAAAAACTGCAGATGTAAGGAAACAATCTGGCTTGGCACTACTGTGTAGAAACGATATTCCGAGGATCCCCTTATTCAAGAACCCGCCTGACCACAGGGGGCATCGCCGCTGCGCCCGCCCAGCACGGGGCAGCGCAGGACCGGCTCTACCGAGCCGGACCCCGGCCGCCCCAAAGAGAACAGGCACCGCAGCAATAGCCCCCCGCCGCAGGCGGAGCCCCAGAACAGAGAATCCCGTGAGGAAAACACTGATTTTAAAATAAATAAAAAGCATTAAAAGAAGATAAAAATAAAAAAGAATGCATAAAAAAATAAATATAGTAATAAAAACATGGTTAGCAGATAAAATAGTAAATACATTCATAAAATAACTATAAAATGATTCTTATAGAAGTTAAAAAAAAAAAAAAAATGAGAAGATAAAATGCAATCACTAGAAAAGTCATGTAAAAGCCAGGTTAAAAAGGTGTGTCTTGAGCCTCTTCTTAAAAACGTCTAACAAAACAAGGTATAAGTGCACGTAAATACGGTAATCTCATCGCACTTCTTAATTATGTGGATATAACCAACTGGCACAGAGGCCCCACTTGACCTTAAAACCTTGAAACACCTGTTATAGTGTAAAAGGTGCATGCCAGGACAAATCCTGTCAGACATGCTCTCACAACCGCATGTGTTTTCCTACCATGAACAGCTACAAATATGCTAATGACGTGCCGGGCCGGTGCACCATGTCCCATCCACGCTGGTAGTGCTCTGCAGGGTTCTTGTGTGTGTGTGTGTACGAGTTTGTGTTGGATTGCGAAGAGGGCAGCCCTCCGTTTGGTACCGAGGGGAAATAAGGTCGGCGGTTTCAAACCAAATTAAGCCACATCAAACACTCCAGATGAAAGCGTACACAGCCGTTACTGGCTGTGCCAGCCTGACATCTTTACAGGATACCCCACCCCCCAAACACACACTCCTTCATCTTCATGGTTTCATTACTCTTATTTTTCTCATATTCGTGTTCTTCAATAGGACCCCCCACCCTATGAAGCGCTGACAATTTGCCAGCACTTTACAGAGGTTATAGGTTAACCTGGATCAAGTGTAACCTAATATGCGGGCGGCGCGGTCATGAAGACGCGCTGGGAGGATGGGCGAGCGGCTTCCATCAGACAAACAGCTTCAGCCTGGAATCGTGTTAATGATCCTGGCTGTTCCCGGCCGACGCTTTGATTCCGCGGCGCTCCCCGAGGCCGTTGTGTGTTTGCGTGCGCGCTCGTGCGCGGTTTTGTAGATGGATTAGATGGCCACAGGGAGGAGAGGAGGGGTATTGGGGTGGGGATTAAGGGAGAGGTGAAGGGAGGGTAAAAGTTGGGGGGAAGGGTACAGTGTGGAGACGTATGGAGTGGGTTTATGCTTTTGTGGAATTAAAAAAAAACTCTTTGTGTTGCTTTGTTTTTTCTATCACGTGATTTTTAATTGTTTAACAACGAAAACCGTTCTTGATATTATTTACATTAGAGGATGAACGCGGCGTAATTGTGCTGCATTTGTGTTGACAGTGCTCCTATCCAGTGTGGGAGGACTTCAGCGCCAAGGCCACCAAGCTGCATTCACAGCTCCGGTAAGCTCTGCAGAAGACAAAACACCAGAACAGAAATACGCGTCTAGATAAGCCACATCTTAATGATCAGAGGAGCACTGTTTCAACACTCTGGGATAATCCCCTGCTTCTCAGTCACACGTTTCTCTTCTGCCCATTCAGAACCACAGTGTTGGCGGCTGTGGCCTTCCTGGATGCCTTTCAGAAGGTGGCAGACATGGCGACAAACACCAGAGGTAGGTGAAATGTTTGTGAAAAATGCCTACAAAAGAAGACCAACTCTCTCTTTGTGGAAAGAAAATACTCATTTTCCATTGGAAGCCCTAAAGCTTGAGACACAAACACAATTTGGGTTCCTGAACGCGTATTTGGCCCATGATGTTCACATTGGACAAGCAGGGAGGGGCTTCTTCTTCTTTATCTTTTCAGACTTTCCACTAGCGCATCCCTCTTCTACAGTTGGAAGAGGTTTGGTGCGAAATGACAAATCTCATGAATCTTGCTTTTCTTTCACAGCTCTATTCCGATATATGACAAACTTAGGCCCAATCCGAATTCTTCCCTTCTCCTTTCCCCTTCATTTAGCCCTCCAAATGGAGAGCTATGAAAAAATTCTGTCTCATAATTCAGACGTCACTTTCGTTCGATGATGTCATCAGTAATCGCCGTTCCGCTAGCTTTAGCGCAGAGCTTCCAGCGCTTGAATATACATAACTTTAAAAGGTCACGCTACAACAAAAAATCCTAAATGTAAACGTCTGCGTGACGCGGTTTAGCCTCGCGACGGGGGACTTTATATCTCTCCGTTTGGAGGGTCGGATTTAAAAAATACATTTCCCGGACACACTTGGACTTAAACTCCCCCTTCAAAGAAAGGGGAAGGGAGAAGAGAAGAATTCTGATTGGAGAAATAGTCAGACCTCACTCCCACTTAATGATGTTATCAATAGTCGCTGGTCAGCTACAATAGCGCAGAGCTGCTAGCGCTCGGAAATGCATACTGACATTGGTTTAATAACTTTAAAAAGGCCATACGAAAACAAAAAGTCATTACTTAGATTTGAATTTAAACTTCTGAGCACAGGGCAAAGGGCTCATTATCCCTCTGCCGCAAGGGTTAGCCCTTAAAAAAACTATTTAGGACAACCCTACTCTGGAGGGGTAGGGAGAAGCCACAAGGGTAGGGAAAGAATTTGGATTTGGCCTTGGTGGCATAGATTTCCAGCCGGTCGCAAACTGCACTTGTTAATTTGGTTGGCCCTTCTGTGTTTTACAAAGGATCCACATCGATACAGCACTACAAAATCAGACTTTCTGATTTAAAGTTTGACCAGGTTTGACTGGTTTTGAACTGGAAGGTCAAAAAAGTCCTCCGATTGATTCTCGATGGGTTCTCACCAAATGTCAATCTTTTATTTTCATTTGAAGAGGCAGTAAAACGTTATATTTCTCATCCTTTGGTGAGACATTTCCTTTGAAGGTAGTTATTTAACTTTTGATCTGTTGTTTACAACAATTTTGCACTAAGTAGTAACACCGCTGTTCATGTTTACTATTGTTAACACTGAATTTGACAGATAATTCAATTGATGTCAATGCTTGTCAAAGACGTAGTATTACTGGTGTCAGCAAGTGTCTATTATTTGTTGCACAAATAAAGACAAGTTGTTTTTTTTATATTGTGTTCAGGCTAAAAAGTAATTGTTGATATTTGCTTTCTGAAAAAATATGTGCTCTTTTATATAATGTGAGATTTTAGAGATAATTTTTAACCGATTATCGCAGTATTGCGATATTATCGATATCGTGAGCCATGTATGGCATTATATCGTGAGGTACCCAGTGATTCCCAGCCCTAGTTTTCATAGATTTTTCATCAGAACTGGCCGCTTGAACGCACGTTGCCAAGGCAACAGCTTCAAAGGACTTATCAAGCTGCTGAGATATCAGCATCCACTCTTCTTAAATCTCCTGGAAACCATCAAACTGCTGAAAGTGTTTCCAGCAGTTCGGTAGTGAGCTACTCTTAACTTCAAAGCTCTTTCACAAGCTTTATTTATTACAATTTTCTGATAGAAATTGTTGGATTTTGGGATGGAATCTGTAAAATCTTCACTTTCACAAGTTGTGAGACAGAAGATTACCCATATTTATGTCTGATAGATCATTTGATGAAGTTAGTTGTTTGTTGCAAGAACATTTTTCAGAAAAAGTGCTTAACCAGCGGATCGTCTCTGATCTGATCACATCGGAGAAACTTCAAAGTTGTTCCAAATGCTGCCAGTGTTCTGTGACTCGAACTTCTTTAGACATTGAAACACGGGGTTTGTATTGGCAAGAGCCTGGCGACACGATACGATACATATCGCGATATATGACAATGTTTCACTTCTATTTTAAGGAGCATGACTTAGAAAAACCCTAAATTAATGTCTCTCATTGTCATAAAATGGTCAAATTCTTTTTATTTTATAATCAAAACATTAAGTACAGAAACTGTATTCGGAGACCGTCTCTTAGCAACAAAATCCGCAAAGCTCACTGAACATTTAACACTTGTTGATGTTTCGGTTCCGGTTTGGGGCGTTTGGGGTTTAGGTGGAAAACAAAAGTAAGACTCTGAAGGACACTCATAAATATTTGATTAAATATCATCTTGTCAGCATTTTATATCAATACAAGTTTTGCTAAACGACATATCGCGATATATCGCCAGATCGATTTTCCCCACAGCCCTAATTTAAACATGTCAGATGTTTTTTTTTTTTCAAACACAAACACAAAATGAAAATAAAATAAGAATTTGAAAATTACAATATAAGAATTAAAAGTACAAAAATACTAAATAAACGTAAGAATCTAAAAATACAAATATAAGAAAATTGGAAAAAAAAAATACAAATATGCAAATGCAAAGATGTTGCATTTATATGTTCTTTGCCCGTCTCTTCTCACGGAGCAGGAACATCTCCTTTGCTTGTCCCACATCTGCAATGTTTATCATCTCCACAGAAACAAAGATGCACAACAAGCAGGAGGCTTTAGCTTGTTGTAAAACTGGACAGGATGTGGAACGAGCGAGACAAAACGCGGTGGGAAACTCTTCAGTTTGTCGGGTTAGAAGGTCCTTGGATGCATGAGGCTCATCCTGGTTTACTTTCACACCATTACGACAAAAGTTTCCCAGGCTGAACCTGGACGTCTCCTGGGCGTCTAAAAATGTCCTCAATCTGTCTGGAGTCCATTTACACCCTCACTTACAGCTGCTTGGTGGATCGCATCAGTCGGGAGGCGTGTTGGCATCGTGTCCGGACAGAGATATTCCTCCCCAGAGAAACTTGTCACGTCGAAATGCCCTTCAGTGAGTCTGTGTTAGCACCTTCCTCCAAGTCTGCGGGAAATCTATTAAACAATTTTCTCTGAAGTTTTTTTTTTTTTTTTTTTTTTGTAAGTTGCTGGAAGAGTGAGCAAAGTTTGCTTAAAATATAGTTCTGAAAAAGAACCAGTTTTCAGATATGAGTTGGTTAATTTTGAGAAGAAATTATGATAAACTGTGCGTAAGCAACACTAGCCAAATGTAATAATGGAAACAGCACAAAAACATTGAAATAAAAGAATATTTTTCAAAGTCCACACTTGAAACTACTGCTTGAATAGTAGTTTTTTTATACTATTTGAGTGAGAAAGCACTAAAATACGTCTAAATGTCGCAGAAAATGAATTTCCAAATTATTCAGCTTTTATAAGTTGACAGACAGCATCATTTCTGCAAATCCAACATTTTATTATTTTTTTTTTTAACAAAGATGTCCTCGTTAATGTTTTTTCTTCCGTAATGTGGGAAACTTTTTACTTGTGGTTTCCGTCGTTTTACTGTTTTCAGTTTATTTACTCAAGTACTTGATTATTACCATCTCTGTACCTGTCATTTTTTTAAAGCTATGGTTCAAGTTGTGCATTTATCTAATGCAAAACAAAAATATAAACTGAGTTAGAAGCATACGTTTTGTTTTTTATCTGAAGCTGATCACAAACACATTTGCCATGAAAAAAATAACAAATTCAGATTTGTTGTTTTCTCCTGACATCAAATGTGATTTTTTTTAAAGGGTTAAATGGCCGTACTATGCTTTCTTTAAGCCTTTCAGAGTAAACTACAGTAATAATAATGCAGTAATACAGTTTATTGGAGACCAGCGTCGATTACAGACTTTACTGAAAAAAGTGAAATGTTGGATCACTGAATAAAAGCTGAGTATGTTCTCACATTTAGAATGATTAGTTTTCATCTAGTTAAAGTTTTGAGTTGATCAACTTAAAAATTATGTTTGATAATATTTTCAAATGTGACAAATTATACAGCTTTTGTTAATTGCCCCAGGGTTTCACTTTTTTCAGTGCGCGCTTTTCAAAATGTAAGCGTTCTGCTGATCACTTGCTAGCTCTGTGAAGAACGTGGGCGTGTGTGTTAACCTGGGGGGTGGGGGCGGTGCTGGCAGCGCAGACTCTTCCTGGAAGGGGCTGTTCTCACTTATCTACATCACGCTGTGAGAACCCACTCGTTTTCCTGGGTTGGAAGGGGCTGGTGCTCAGAGAGCAGGTTTTTAGAGAAATCCTCAGAAATCTGTGAATGGATCAAAATACTATTTTGGGGTTATGCAGTGATAAATTGACATTATAATACACTTGAAAGTTCAAAATGAGAAGGAGCACATAAATATAGTAAAACTAGTAATTTTAGTTGAATTAACAGGATCTGTTGTCTGAACCGGATCTTCAATGTTTATCTCATTGTTGACAACTACCAGACAGTATGACAGTAGTGATAGCTATTAGTTAGTAACAATAGTATTTCAGTAGAAGTTACTGCTTTTCTTCAAAATCCTTCAGAATGGCTCATTTTTGTACTGAAAACTAGAATAAAAAAAATCAAAATTTCCCAAAGAAAAGCCCCAGTGCAGTGGCTCTTCGTGATGAATCCTTTGTCATCGATCAGAGCATTCCCTCTGGATGCACTGAGGCTTATATGGAAAAAAAATAACTAAGAAGTAAATGAACAGCATTGACAATCAGTTCCTTTAAACTACAGTATATTTTGTACAAATTATAATATAAGATTATTTACCACCTGGGTCACACAGTGTAGCTGGAGAGGTTGTTCTGTGTACAAATGGCCTCAGAGTGTCTGGAAGTGTTTTAGTCTATCACAAGATCTGAATTATTAGATTTTGTTAGAGTCTATGAAACGTGTCAAGTCAAGGCCCCGGGGGCCGAATCCGGCCCTCTGGATAATTCTATCCGGCCCTCCAGATCATTTTATTTTATTGTCATTAATTGCCCGATGTTATCTTGCGCTTATTTTTAACTTGAATAGTTTTTACAAAATGTGTTTTTATGGAACCTAAAATATTGAAAGTTATTTAATGTTCAAGTTGATTTATTCTGCCTTGTTATTATTCATAATTATGTTTAGAAATTATGGTTTTTAAGTTTTAAAAAATGGAATTCTGCTAGCTTTTTGGACTATTTTGGCATTAAGATTTTTTTAGGCCATTTTGGAGTTGAGCTAATATTTCAGCTACATGCTAGCTGTTTTTGCTAATTTAGTTTTTTTCAGTTTTTTAGGCCCTTTTGGAGTTTAGCTAAAATTTACACACTAACTGTTTTGGCTTTAGGCTTTTTTTTTCCAGATTTTTAGGGTATTTTGAATTTACAACATTTTTTTCAGCTACATGCTAGCTGTTTTGGCTGACCTAATTTCTTTTATTTTTATTATTGTTTAAGGTAATTTGGCATTTAGCTAATATTTTATCTGGATATCAGCTTTAGCGTTTTCAGCTATCAGCTTCAGTGTTTTTAGCTATCAATTTCAGCATCTTCAACAGCCAAATTCAGCTTACAGGATTCACATTAACACTATCGTAGGTAAAGCTATATTTAGTCGTACTGTTTAACTACTAAACGTTGATGTTTTTAAGCAAGAGTTTATATGAAATACATCTTTAAAAGGTCTTTTTTTACATATAAAACAGGTTTGTGTTGGCTTTAAGTCAAATGAAGGTTAAGGAAACGCGTGATGGAACAGAAGGAAGCTGGCATCATCATCATTTTCTCCCGCTGCTGTGATTTATCAGGTGCAGATGTCAGACACTGCGTTTGAGGATCGAGTGTGTGTGTGCAGCAGCAGGTGGGCCCCCATAACTGAGGATGCAGGAAGACGCTCCCGCTGCGTTTACAGGCCAGACAGGAAGTCGCTAAGCTCCGTCAGCTCCGAGCCGTCACGAGCCACACAGAACGCAGCATAAATAATGCCGTTAGAGCGATGCAGACGCTTCATCATGAGCTCTTTGTGCTTTCTGCGCTGATGAGTCATGTGAATTCACGTCTGTTTGTCAGTGGGAAGAGCTCCAACTCTGTCTCAGTGTACGATGTGGATAAATGCAGAAGACGACGTCGATAATGATGCTTTCTGTCATTCTGCTGCTGCTTAAATGAAGGCGTCTCTTGTTAAAGAGGGTGTGGATCAAGTTAAAATGGTACTGACCATCCTGAACTCTCCTCTTGTACTGAAGGGAGATGATTTGGAACTTTTTCAGGTTCATTTTATGTGATCTGGGGAGCTGTAAAATAATCAGAGAATCAGGGCCTCCATAAAAGAAGAAAAATCAGCAGATATATGAAAAAAAGTCATGAAGTCAAAATTTGACAAGAATTGAACAATTATAAGAAAGATGTTGACATTTTACACGAACTGAATCTTAAAATTATAAGAAAACAGTCAAAATTGTAAAAGAAAAAAGTTGTAAAATTATGCGAAAATCAACTTTTTACGACAAAAAAGTAATATAATTATGGGACAAAAAGTTAACATTTTAAAGGATAAAGTTGTAAACTTAAGAGAATAAAGTTAGCATTTTATGATGACAAAGTTGTAAAATCAGTTTTTTTTAAAGAATTAAGAATTAATAACATTTTGCATCAAAAACTCTTAATTTTACAAAAAAAAAAATCTTGCTTTAAAGATTCTTTTTAGTTTTTAAACAACCTATTTGATTTATGTCCCAGATAATTCAGGAAAAAGTGGATAAACATCACACTTCTGCACAAATTTGTTGCTTTTTTTTAAATATGCAACTTCAACTTTATAATTGTATGAGTTTTTTTTTTGTATAATTACATCTTGATTTTATTTTTACAGTTTTTCTCACAAAATTTTGGCTTATTTAAAGGGTGCAGTTATTCCCCAGAGGGGGTAAAAGCCACTTCAATTCATTAGAACAGTTTCAACAAAAAAAAGAAAGAGTATGGTAATGGATGTGTTTAAACCAAGTAATAAATCACTAAAATGGAAATGTTTCACTTGAAATCCAAAGCAGAAATTACAAATATCATATTTTAATTTGTGCTAAAATTATGCTTTGATGTTACTTGGCACACTGTTTTTTTTGTTTTGTTTAAATTCCAAACAGATACCTGATCTGCTGATAACTTTTAGGTTAACTTTTGATGGACATTTGATTAAAGAGTAGTCTTAAACCATAACTAAATACTGCAAAGAACCTGGATCTTGTAAAATAGTAGTGTCTGTTCAAACTTAACTAAAAAAAGGAGAAAACAATAAACAAATACATCATTCCTGGCCCTGCTAACAGGAATGTTAATCATTTTCTTTGAGAAAAAAATCAAAAATTCTCATATGTTTTTAAATAACGTTGTATGAGGTCAAATCAGGATCAGCTTAAGGTGAACTAAAAACAGATTGAGAACTTGAAAAATAAACCAATTGTAACTGAATTTTTTTATCGAAAATCTGAAAAAGACATTGTAAATTTAAAAAAAGAACATTCGAAAAAAAAATCTTGAATCTTGAAAGTTAAATTTTTCTTTTTACTTGAAAAAAGACCCTGAAAACTTGAAAATGTGAAAAAAAAACTGAAAACTTGAATAAAAAAGAACTATGAATGTAAAAATTACCAGTTGAAAAATAATGTATCCGTTAGTAACAGCTGCTGTTTTGAATGTTTAACTTTTTTTTCTGCACCTTCACTTTCAGTCGTCAGTTTTACAATTTCAAGTCTGATTTTCGGGTTTTCGCTGCTGAGCTGAGCCTAATTTTACCCAAAAAAAAAAAAACGTTTTTCAGTATTTATTTTTTCAAATAAAAAGACTTACTTCAAGTTTTCATTTTTTTCCTAATTTTTAAAACAGTATTTCAAATTTTCTTTTTTTCCACTTTATAATGTCTTGTTTCAAATTTTCACTTTTTTTCAGATACAATGTCTATTTTTGCAGTTTTCAATCTTTTTTTTTTTTTTTTTCACTTTAAGCTGATCCTGAAGATAAAGGGTCCAGCAATAAAACATAGAGGTGGGAGTATCATGCTTTAGAAGTGGAATGAAAAAACAAAATAGCGTGTTTTTTGTTAAAAAAAAAAAAAAAGCAGTGAATTTATTTCTTTTTGAAGTGTTCCAGTTAGTCAAAGTCAAATGTTAAACCCAAGAACTGTCAGCAGCGACACCTGAGTAAGACACGCTCCTTGACATGTTGTAAATCTTTGATCATTGATGTGATCAACAAAAATCAGCTGATTCTAATAAGGAAAAAAATTGCATTTCATACCAGTTATACACAATAACCCAAATGCGTTTTCTTCTGCAACAGAATCTGCTGGAAATACGTTAATTTCATAGACGGTTGAACAGTTACTGTCGTCGAAAGAACAGAAAATGTTTAGTCCTAAACTTTCTGAAGGATGCTGAAAACATTTCAGAGTTCAGATTTCCATCATTAACAGATTCATGATCATTTTCAAGGAGGACACATCTTTAATAGTGAAGAACGGTGCAAGCGCACATTTAAGATCAAGTTTATTTACTTATAAACCAGAGAAGCCACACTAGCTGTGTTTTCATATGCCCAAAACTTGATCAAAATTCTAGAAAAATTACAAAAAAAATCCTCAATTTTGTAATTATACTGTTTCCATTAAATCATAATTATACGAATGAACAAGTTTGTTTTTTTTTATTGTTGTGTTTCCGTTGGACAAATTCATGAATCCAATCTGACAGTTTCATAGTCAACGGTGACTAATAATGCTTAGAGAGAAGGTGATCTTCAGTTGGATTGTGGGGCGGCAATGTTCATCTCTTAAAGTTTAATAAAAGCAAGAAAAGCCTGGAGGGAAGGAAAAGGAAGAGTTCTCCTGGTGTTAGATGGAGAAAGATGGAGCTGGTGGGTGGAATCCAGAAGTAGGAAGTGTTTGTGTGTCCCTGGAGTGGGGTGAAGAGAAGGCCACTCTCAGATGTCTCTCTCCGAGCTCGTCTCTTTGTTTAATGGGTCAGCGTGACCCAGCTGTGATGATGCAAAACCGCGGAACCATCTTTACAGAGAACGTGTGTGTGTTCAAGCATGTTCTGTAACATTCTTTAACTGATTCTATCTGAAGTGGGCTGTCACCACCCTCTTCCTCTGCCCTCACCCAACATCTGCAGACACATCCAGGGGGGTTCAAGCGGTAAACACCACATTTTCCAGTCGGAACACCGTCGCGGTTTATTTTAAAGACAAGTTATAGTAGCAAACATCAAACTGGTGTCTTTTAAAGAGGAAGTGAGGCTGTGATTAGACTGCTGCGTGTTTCATTAACAAAGGAACAATTAGAGGTTTGCTCTCTTACTTATTTATTCTCGAAACACCAGAATCGACTGAAACGGGGAACATCCAGCTCAAAGAACTGCAGGAGAAATTCACATTTTTCACTCAGATAGCAAATAAAGTCTTATCATTAGGACTGCCATGATGAGTTGACTAATCGACTTTTAAAATCAATGAATTTAATAGTTGATTAGTCGTTATTTTATATTATATGGAGTCAGAGTGTAGTAAAGTTGAAAGTTATAACGGCATTCTGGTAACTTTTTGGACTATTTTGGCATTTATTAAAGTTTTTAGGCTATTTTGGAGTTTAGCTAATATTTTTACTACATGCTAGCTATTTTTGGCTAATTTAAGATTTTTTTCAATTATTTCTTAGATTAATTTGGAGTTTAGCTAATATTTCTGCTATATGTTGGCTGTGTTGGCTATATTAGGCTTTTTTTGGGCTATTTTGGAATTTAGCTAATATTTTAGATGCATGCTAGCAGTTTTGGCTAAATTGGGCTTTTATCCGTTTTTTCGGTTAATTTGGCATTTAACTAACATTTAAGCTAGCTATCAGCTTCAGCAATTTCAGCAATCAACTTTAGTGTTTTTAGCAATCAGTTTCAGCATCTTCAGCAATCATCACTAGTATATTCAGTGGCCAAATTTAGCTTACAACATTCACACTAGCATTATCACAGGTAATGCTATATATCTAGTATTTAGTCAGTTTAAAGCTAATGACGGTTAAGATGTGCGCTCTACATCCACTTTAAGCATCACCCAATTCGTTGACTAATCTGAAAAAAATAATCCGTGATTAATTGACGATTAAAACAAACATTTGTAGCAGCACTAGTTGTCATGCACCTGAAAAAGTCGTAAGGGCGAGAATACAAATATTTTCTTGGAGGTGTTCTTACATTTTGTACAAACACAATAGTTAACGGATAGTTGAGACAAAATGCAAAATGTTTCGTGTTCTTTTTGAAAACAGCTGACGAGCCTTAGGGTTTACAGTGTTCCCCCTTTTATTTTTATTATTCACGGTTTCACATATTCAGAGATTTTATTTTTTAGTCACGGAACTCTTCCAGTTTGTCACAAAAACTCAGACAACTCAAGATTGTACGACATTTTTGCGTCCGAAGGAGAAGCTGCGCTGCTGATGTGTATCTCTGCACGTCGGCTACCCTCCCCTTCCTCCTCTCTCCACGCCCCTGCATGGAGAAATGGCATCAGCTGATTCAGAGTGGCAAAAAAAAAAGATCCTGATATATCGAGGAAAACTTCAATGTTCTTTAATATATGTTTTGCAAAGCACGATCAGAAGGGTTTTTGATGAGTATGGATCGGTAACAGAATCTCTCTTGAATGCACCAACAGTAATCCATCTTTCGAGGTGGTCTCAGTTCATTTCCAATCGGACTGAACTTCAGTTCACTCTGAAATTTCTCAGTGTGATTGTGCTGGGACCGGAACAGCTGAACCAAAATGGCCACCGTAGCTGGTCATTAGCAGACAAACATGAAGCAGCGATGCAACAGCAGCTCATTAAAATGTGGTCGGATGTATGAAAGTTTGTTAAAGCAACTTTTAACGTTACTGTTTTCCCCAGAATCTATACGTCATAGAGACTTCTTAGCACACCGCGGAGCCTCAGTGACCGTCTTGCAACACGCCTCTACCGTACCGAAGTAGCAGTAAAATATGCTAAACCTTCCCTTCATAAAAAAAATCCAAATCGGCCACTGAAATAAAAAAGTTTGAACAAGTGAACAATCCTATCAAGCAGCTCAGTCTTTCACTTTTTGTTTTGACCCACCCCCATAACTGCTGGGCAATGACTGAAGAGAATATTCATTACATGGTTTGGTTTACAAGCTTTGGTCCACAAACGATAGTCTACTTGACTGTAATCTGAATACAGACCAAATGGAAGATTCAAGACTTGATCTGGAAGTAATCATTCTGTCTTTTTTAATGCACTCTTAGTAAAATCCACAGTTAATACCTAAAAGTGTTGTCACCTGGACATCAAAAATAAAAAGAAACACAGTTTAGTAAATAGATGAAACCCTGTGTCTGGAAATGAGAACAAAATCAGTTAGTGTGGTGGTTAAAAAATACAACAAACCAAAGGGAATTGGAACCTTTGCCAAAAATAAAGTAAGTCATGGAGACTGTCGTCCCTGCCATGACGGCCATCTGAGTCAGAAGGCTGCCGAACCAAAACTAAAGAAAACAAATAAGCAAAGCCCACAAATCAAGACCACAAAGGTCCAACCTCAAACTAACAAAACAAAACCCAGCAGTCTAAGACTGCTGAAGACAAAAGGGGTAAAAGTGAATGAAACAAACCAGCACCACACAACCGCAACATGCTGCTCTGCTCCCTGCCTGGTTTGGTGTGACCTCCTCTGTTTTAAAAAGACATCAGGTGCCAATTAAGAGACATTGGCCTCACCTGCCAGAAGGACTGGATGGTGAAAAGGTCAGGAAACAGCACCAGAATGGAACACAAAGTAAAAATGTTTTCAACATTTTTTTTTTCTACTTTCTTATTTTTCTTCATGTCAATCTTTAGCTCTTCTGGATTTATTTTAGATCACTAGATTTTTTTTTTTTTTTTTTTACCTGGAGTTTTATTTCAAAGCCATCAAATCACGTTCATTTAACAGAAAGTTCTGTTAAAACTGAGATGAACTGGTTTGTTTGAAGCTTCATTTGCATCATTCTGAAGTAGTGAGTCACTTCTATAGTCTTCAGATGTTCTCAAAGATCATTAAGTTTGTTCTCAAAACACTTCAATTTGGCATTTAACAAAAAAAGTTGTTACAAATAAAAAAGAAATTGTGTTGTAAAAGCAGCTCTAACGCTGTGCAGCTTCACACCACTGAGCGGGAATTCACTTAAACTGGTAATGATCATTGGTTGGCAGGACTACATTCTGTTTTACTGATGGTTTCACTGGATTCTCCAAATATTCTGATGTTCATTGCCTCAAAAAAAAAATGCAACTAATGCTAACCGTGCACGTCTTCTCCTCTGGAGGAGCAGCAGAAGAGTTTGGGTCGATCCTCCTGATCCTTCTTGGAACATTACGGAGTATTTAAGTGGTTTTTATTGTTGGTGTGTGAGACAGAAGATGCTGCTGCTGCTGATGAAGGTACGGAGCGGCTGCAGCGTTTATTACCAGGCTGCCTGCTTGCATTCTGCATAACTAAACATCCTAAATCTTCTTGATGCTCGTGGCTGCGTGCTTTAATGTGCACACACGGACTTCTGCACTATAAATTACAGGAAACAGAGCTCTGAAAAGATAGATAGTGTCTTTTCTAAATGAAACGAGCCTTACGTTTTTTTGAGCTGGAGACGGAAAGTGGGCGGAAACGTCCTCCAGCATTTTTATGATCATCCTGGGGAAGCGAGTGGGGGGAGGGGGGCAGGAAGCAGTGAACTTTATGGGAAATGTGGTCTTGATTTTTGAGACCACTAATAACACCTGGAGTGATATTCTGCAGTCGCTGTGCCACCGACGGTGGCTGAGGTCGCCGTCATTTCACCACCGAAGGAATTTCCAATGAAAACCAGTTTATGGATGTTATAAAAAGGAACAGAAATGTGGAATTATTCTGAATGAGCAATTCAGAATAATGTATGAAATAAAGAAAGGTGGAGAACAAATGATAAAAGTTTTAATTTGCAGCACATTTACAGCATAATAAAATCCCTAAAAGAGTCAGACAGATACGTGAACAACGACTCAGAGTTACAGTTCTAAACAGGTTAAATTGGGTCTGGATTTGAAAATAGAGTCTACATTGTAGATGTCTGGAGGAGTAGTTTTGGCTCTGCTACCCACAGTGACCAGACGGGGGCAAGGGGGGCGGAGGTCAACAAGGAAGAGGACTTCCTCTCTCTTCTTTCCCATTGACCCCAACGAAAAAAGAACACTAATATAAAAAAATAGTAAAATTTAGCTTAAATTACAAAGGGGGTTTATACAAATATACACCTTGTGTGTCAGAAGACCTATTGTAACAGGAGGCCTTTAGCTCTTATCGGTTTGTTCAGCTGGTAAGGAAGAACCAGGTTGTGGACGGCCTTGAAGGTGTAAAGGAGGAGTCTGAATTGTATTCTGAATTTTATTGGCAGCTGCTGGAGTACGGCGGTAATACGAGGAGAAATGACGATGTGGAGGGTCGAGTTCTGGACCAGTTGTAGTTTGTGGAGGGTTCTGTGTTGGAGTCCAGACAAGAGTGTCTCACAACCATTGACATGATGGGCAAAACAAGCCTGTTACCTCGGGTTCCAACAAAATAAGGTCAATTCAGTCGCCATTTTTCCGTGGTACGGACAAACAGGAAGTACCGGCGATCCAAAGAAGCCAAGACTTCTCTGTCTGAGCGAGCACAGACCCACATGCTGGCATCCATGAACAAACCCTTCTGTTCTTAAACCATACATTCCTCTAAACTATTTCTCATTTTCTACAGTTTAGACCAGGGGTGGGCAAACTACGGCCCGGGGGCGACATGCGGCCCCTTAAGCAACTTAATCTGGCCCTCCAAATTAAAATGTTTTATTATTTCTGGTTTCTTCTCATGAATGGTGTTGTTTCTCTGGTGTTCGTGTGTGGTTTTTTTCTGAGTCAGATGGTGAATTTTCGGATTTCTTTGAGTTCGCATTTTCCTCTGAAGAACATCAACCCATTGGATCACCAAAAAAAGAGAACAAAAATCTTAATCTAGAAATTAAAATTCCCCAATTTTCTGTTTTTAAATGAATATATGTGAATTTCAATCTAAATTAAAGCATGTTTTTCTCTAAATTCCATATTATCTTTTTAGTTTGAGGTTGATTACCAAATCTCTCCTTCCATCTGCTTCTTGTCCGGCCCTTATGCCAAATTTTAGAACCCTTTCTGGCCCACTAATCAAAAAGTTTGCCCACCCCTGGTTTAGACTTTGGGTTCACACTTGGTCATTATTAGTTTTCAGCTAATGCGCACAGACATATGTAATTCACCAAGGCACTTTTTTTTTCCGGTTTATGTAATGTGGATATCAGTTAAAGCCAGAGCACAAAGGAGGTGATTTGTTTTCAAATCAGATCAATGTTTAAATGAATCTAGGTTAACCTGCTGGATCTATTCTTTTGCGTGTGTCCTACTGCCCTCATCCCTGTTTTGTGTTTGTATGCTCCAAAGACAAAATGTTATGAAATCTCTCTTGTGTTTTTCACAAGTGATGCTTTTCCTTCCTAAGAGAATCCCACGACAGACTTCTATAGAGAAATAAAGAGCTATTATTCAGTCATTCTATTTGTCAGAATAACCATTCTTGCTTTAATACAATTTTTAACATGTTCTTGACAGATATTTTTCAGTAGTTATATAGTTACAATTATTTAGTTATATAGTAACCAAATAGATGCCTTAATAATAGTCGGCGGTCTATTGTCAAAAATTTTTGACAAGTGGACTTCTATCAAATTCCTTCTTGATTGATGAGAGTGGTTGCCGTAGAAATGTTGACTCAGACCGACTGACAAATCACTGCTGGCTAGGACACGGTTGCAAAAAAAATAGCTAACTGAATTGATTTTATTTTGTTGGAGCCTCAAAGTAATTTGCTTTAGATCTCATTACCGAGGGGTAAGAGGATGCTAATGAAAAGAAGCGGTCTAAGAACAGAGCCCTGAGGTACACCAAAGGTGACAGATTGTATAAATTGAGTGCAGTCTGAGCAGTAGGTTTTATTTCGTCTGCTAATTCTAATCTAAATGTTTTCTTTTTATTTTCTATTAATAATTAAAATTAATCTTAAGATCCGAACTAAAATATGTTATATTAATATTTACTGAACTAAAACTGTTGTATTAAAATGATGAAATCAAGACAAAACTGAATTGATTTTATTTTGTTGGAGCCTCAAACTCATTTGCTTTAGATCTCATTACCGAGGGGTAAGAGGATGCTAATGAACAGAAGCGGTCTAAGAACAGATCCCTGAGGTACACCAGAAGTAACAGATTTTATATACTGAGTGCGGTCTGAGCAGTAGGTTTTATTTCGTCTGTTAATTATAATCTAAATGTTTTCTTTTTATTTTCTATTAATAATTAAAATTAATCTTAAGGTCCGAACTAAAATATGTTATATTAATATTTACTGAACTAAAACTATTGTATTAAAATGATGAAATCAAGACAAAACTGAATTGATTTTATTTTGTTGGAGCCTCAAACTAATTTGCTTTAGATCTCATTACTGAGGGGTAATAGGATGCTAATGAAAACAAGCGGTCTAAGAACAGAGCCCTGAGGTACACCAAAGGTGACAGATTGTATAAACTGAGTGCGGTCTGAGCAGTAGGTTTTATTTCGTCTGCTAATTATAATCTAAATGTTTTCTTTTTATTTTCTATTAATAATTAAAATTAATCTTAAGATCCGAACTAAAATATGTTATATTAATATTTACTGAACTAAAAGTATTGTATTAAAATGATGAAATCCAGACAAAACCTTTCATCATTTTCTCTTTTTTAAATTCATTTTGTCAAGCAAGAATTGTTTATTTATTTTAATTATTTTCAAACAAAATTTAATTTCACTCGTGATGTTAAATGCCATGTATCTGGTTTTTTTTTAAATCATAAATAGTCTACACCAGGGCTGCTCATTCCTGGTCCTCAAGATCTACCACCCTGCCTGTTTTCCAGCTCTCCCTGTACTGCTTGCTGCTGATTACCTGGACCAGGTGTGTCCTTTCAATCAGATTGTGGAGACATCTGACTGAGCCAATCAGCAGGTGGCAGGGCTTGGAGATCTGGAAAATAGTCAGGGTGGTAGATCTCGAGGACCAGGAATGAGCAGCCCTGGTCTACACTGTGTTCCCCAGCATATCTGCCTGCATGAACATAAATACCAGTACATACAAATGAAATGCATGTCTGTTCCATACGTGTTTCTCCTTTTATGGGCCCTCCCATTTCCCCTCTCTGGGTCTGACACGCATCCACACACCTTCGGCCGTTGGCGTATAAGCGGAGGGGATCATATTTATGAGCATGGTTGCCTAGCAACAAGGCAGTGGGAAAAGAGAGCGCGTGAGAGAAAAGGGACGGAAGCGGTGGCAGAGTAAAAAAATAGCCATGCTGTTGCCAAGAGGAGAGCAGAAATCTGAAGGAGGAGATGGTTTCGGCTGGCGTTCACAGAGAGGACGCTACACCCCCTCAGAGAACGGCAGATCCTTCGGATCTGGAAGAGCTGATCCCGCAGACAAAGTGCCTGAAAGTGGGGTTTTGTACCGCAGCCAAAAATCAGGGTTACGAGGGGGATTAGTCAGCTACTGACCTCATATTAACCTTGAGATGGTTACTGAACGCAGTAGAGGAGACTGCTTTTTATAAAATTAATGACCAAGTAGATTGAAATAAAGCAAACATATTTTTAATAGAATTTACTAATTTACTAATTTGGTGTATTCATGCCTAACTAGTGGAATTTAATCAATTTATAAGATGAACTCGAGTTGATTCTTTATTTTGCTGTTTTTTAATGACATTTTAAGTTCTCTTCACAGACAAGAGAGAGAATGAAGAAGATGAGGGAAAGAGAAAAACATCAAAATAGACGATGAAAGTCGTCAGAGGATTTACGTTGTCGATATCTTAAATAAATGATCACAGGAGGGCTGGATTTTTGTGCATAACAACACACATCTACACACAAACAGCAACCCAGGGGGGGAGGGTACCGCTGCCAACCAGCCCAACCCCCCAGGTGCAAGTTAGGGAACCCCCACCCCCGAATTCTTCACAAAATTGTCCTGTCTCCTTGATGTTTTTTTTAAATTTAAATGTGTTTTTTTTTAAGTAGTAAAATATTGTTGTTCAAAATGTTATTTCTGCAACAGAAAAGGTAAAACCTTGACATGCATAAGATATCGGCGCCTTCAAGATGCCAAGAGACATGCATTAGATTACAATGGTTTTTAATTTATTCAGTTGTAATAATAATAATAACGGATTTTATTTGAAGCTCCTTTCAAAACGCTCAAGGACACTGTACAAAGTAGAAAGAAAAAATGTAAGAACACTAACATCACTTTAAAAAACATTATAAAAACACAAATTAATAAGTTGTCATCTTAATAAAATAATATTAGAGATGAAGGAAAGTTATGAATTTAGGAAAGCAGATTTAAACAGAAGCTGGATTTAAAAACTGAAAAAGAATAAACGTTGCGGAGCTCAGGGCGCAGACAGTTCCAGAGTTCCGAGCGGCTGAAGGATTTGGAACCTATAAGGAGTAATTCGGTTTTGTTACTGTTAAGTGTGAGGAAGTTTAAAGGGAACCAGGTTTTAATTTCAGACAGGCAAGAGGAGAGAGAGGAGTTGGGCATGCTGGAGAGATAGAGCTGGGTATCGTCAGCGAAACAGTGAAAATCAATGTCAAATTTACAGAATATATTGCAGAGGGGTTGGAGGTAGGTGGGGGAAAAAGTACAAAGCCTTGGGGAAGATCTGAGGAAATGGATGAGGATTGGGATTTAAATGATTTCAGTTGGACAAACTGGGAGTGGCTTGAGAAGTAAGAATTAAACCAACTATCAATCTTTATCTCCTAGAATTACATTAAGTTGGTATTGTGTAGATGTTGCAGGAGCTCCTTCAAATCCATGTTTTTATAAATACTGTTTACAGTTTTCCATTATTAGCGTATTTTCTGGAGTATAAGTCACGGTTTGTTTCATAGTTTATCCAGGGGTGCGACTTCTAATCAAGGGTGACTTATTTGTCTTTTAGCGGTTGTTTCCGCTAACAACCCCTAGAAGGCGCTGCAGCCAAAGTATTTGCTACTGACAGGGGCAGAAGAAGTGTCATCCAAAACAAACATTGAAGAGAATCTGATTGTTTTCCTCTTAAACTTTGATATTTTTCTTTTTCTGATCAAAAGATTAGTATTCTGGTTTTTATTTTTTCAGCTGCGTTGGGCCTTGCAAAGTTGTTCTGAAACATCATACCTAAAAGTGCGACTTGTACTCCAGAGTGACTTGTACATGGCTCTCTTCTTCTTGATTAGACATTATTTTGCTCTTGCGACCTATACTCTGGTGTGATTCATACTCTTGTCATGTTTTAGGGTAGGGATGGGCTCCAGCCCTCAAGGACCACATTCATGTTTTCTGACATGCCCTGATCTGGCATGTTCTAATTGGCTAGACACACCTGAACCAGGTAATTAGTCATGAGTAGTACACTGGCCATCGAGACCTGGAGTTGCCAATTCAGACAGGAACTAGCACGGCTAAAAGTACACAAAGCTAAATCGGGGTCAGGCAGGCAGAGGTCAGTCATGAGCATAGGATCATCCAAAAAGAGACTAGAGATGTCAGAGTCTAGGTGAGGGTCAGGGCAGGCAGCAAGCAATGAGAGACAGAGCTGGGTCAGAACCAGAAAATCAGGTCCAGATAGAAACACTCAGTAATGCAGGCAGGGTGACACAACAATACTCTGCACCGAGTCAGGCTCTGTGCAGTGTTTGAGTGTCCTGTGGGTTTTTTTAAGTGAACCAGAGTCCCCCCCCCACCATTAATCTGGAATGAATTTTCTTCGGAACCGCTCTCGGACACATCTTTGAGTCTGAGTCCAATCGGACTGAGCTCAGTCTGAATAGGCTCTGTGCTCAGAGTGGAATAACTGGACCTTTTGGTTTAGTTGGAGCCAGGAATTATGGAATTATGGAATGTAAACAGGACCATAGAAACGTATTAAAATGTTTTAATGCAGGCAACAACTTTTAATATGATACTCATTGCTTCTCACACTGTTTTCCTGACTATCTATCAGTTGTAAACACGTATCGGTGTACCATCTTAGCCGTCGTCTCCCCAGTAACAGTCTTGCAGCATGCTCCCACTGTACCAAAGAAGCAGGAAAAAGTGTTGAACCTGACATTAATACAGACATTCAAAATTGATCGGAAAAATCTAAAGTTTGAATAAGTGAACTTTCCCAATGTGTAGGATTTTCGTTATTCATCTTTTGTTGGTTTGCCCCGCCCTCGCAATTCTTGGCCAATGTCTGAGGAGATCTTTAGTCACATGGTTTGTTACAGGTAGACGCTAGTGTGAGTACAGACTAAATACAACGTTCAGGACTCAATCTGAAACATATTAGGCGGATCTGAATAGTTTCAAATTTCCTCGACTCATTACAAAGTTGTCTCCCAGTTTTTGATCAAGAGAAAGTCAAGACTTCATGCTGGTCTTTGGATAATAATTGTTTTCTAAGTTTCAATAGTATGGAGGCACTGAAATACAACAAATCCCTCAATGCAAAACATCACATAAGGAAAGCTCATCATGTAACTTAATTCAACCAGAGTTCTTTCTATTTTCATTTTAGCCTTCTTATTTCTGGGAAGATCCATTGAGAATTATTTCTTATCTACAGTAATGACCTCTAAAGGTCTCTATCAAGATTCTACACTTAAACAAGAAGCACATGTCAAATTAATTGCTATAATCCAGTTCTGAACCCAACTTTGTATTATTGTTATTTGTAATTTTCTCACATTTGTTGGTCAAGAGAAAGTCAAGACTTAATGTTGGCATGACCTTATTAATAATGTATTATAATAATGTATTATGAATTTATTGGAATTTTTTTTGTTTTACACGATTTTATGTTTATTTAAAATGGTTATATTCCAGTAATTGTGTTGTTTGGTGATTTTTGTCAAATTTGTGATGTATTTGCCATAAAAGAAATGCAGGTTGTTGATAAAAGCAGGGGAATTTCCCCAATCGTTAAACGCTTCACTAGCTGCGTTTCCATTACACTTCTACGCAAAACTTTATCGAAATTTCTAGAATTTCGATAAAACACTGTTTCGAAAAAACAGCGTTTCTATTAAACCATGATTATGCGAAAAACTCGAAGTATTTCCCGCGATAAGTCATTAAAAAAAACATGTCGACGGATATAAACACTATTTTGATGTGCAGTAGATTCATTCACATTTCTGCCACGGCGCTAGCTCTCATCCTTCCATTCAGAGAAGACGTCTACGTCTGATCCGAGCCTCGGAGCGGCAGGCTCCTTATACGTGGGAGCGACGTAGAGTCAAACATTTTTGGGAAATCGTGGTTGAAGAATTCACCGAAGAGCTGTGGATTCAGCATTTTCGCATGACACGCTCAACTTTTGATGAGCTGTGCGATGCTGTGGGACCTCACGTGGCGCCCGCTGTGCGGTGCCCAAGGCAGCCAGTTGCTGTGAAAAAGCTTTTCCTGCTTCCTGTCCGAAACGTCATATCCGGTTAATGGTCACGTGACCAGTTTGTTTCGAAAAAAGTGTTTCCGTTACAGTTTTTCGAAAAACTACTGTTTCGATACGGCCCAAGTACCACCTCCTCTAAGCGCAAAAACTTTATTTCGAAAAAGGCGAGTTTTTTCGAAATTGTGATGTTTCCATTAGGAGAATTTAATATCGAAATTCCGTTTTTCGAAATTTCAGAGTTAATGGAAACGCGACTACTGACAGTCTCATGTGAGCATCAGGAGGGACTCCAGATTAAGTCACTTCCTGTCAACATCAGGAGGAGCCGGTTGAGGCGCTTAACTCTTAACTGAGCAAGAAACAAAATGTAATACCTGTAAATAGTCTTAGTTTGTACAAAAAACTGTAACAGAAATAATCAATCAACATCATTTTCTTGAAATCTCATGATTCCCTATAAAAAAAATTCAAAGTAGGATGTTATTTCTATAAATCTGTTCCTTTTCTTTGTTCTTTAAATAAAGTTGGCAGTGTTTGTGCAGATCTTCAAAACACGGCTCTAAATCATCTGTAATGAAGTCTTTAACTGCGCTCTCCTCTTCCCTCCGTCCTGTCCTCTCTCATCAGTTTAAATCCTGCTGTCCTTTCATGTCCTCCTCCTTCCTCTGTTCTCTCCGTTCTCACCGCATTTCTCCCATCGAATCCCATCTCCCACCATTCCCGCTCCTCCGTCGGCCTTTTTCCTTTCCCCGCGTCCCCCGTCTCCGTCTCTGGCAGCTCTCTATGAACGTTTCCTGGTGTCACAGAGCAGCATTGTCCTCCAGGTCAACGGCACAAACTGTGCTCTGTTGGACACACAAACACTCACACTTCACTCTTTCAGTGAGCATGGGAAGTTGAGCTGAGTGAGTCTTGCTGCTCTGGGGCCAGAGCTGTTAAATCAGACAAGAGGCTGGCTGGAGGAGCGCATGTGAATGAGTGTTTTGAGTGGCAAGCATCCACCGCTTTTTGCTACTTTTGTTTATTTTTAAACCTGAAATATTAAAGCGTTTCAACCGTGTGGCCTGAGTGGGAGTCGGGCGCTAGTCGAAGGCGTAAAAAGTCATCGACCAGACGTGACGACTCGTGAGGACACTGACTGCTCAGCTGCTGTCACGCACTCTTTCTGCTCTGCTGCTCTTTTTAATGAGGATGTGAAATCAGATCCGCAGGACGTGTCGCTCGCCTTATGTTTGTTTAAATTTAATGCAGATAAAACATTGTTATATCGTCTCATATCCTGGTGGACTTGAACCTGACAAACCAACAAAAACTTTATCCCTTCTTGGTTTATATGAAGATTTTTGATTGAAAGTATTTTATTTTAAACTCAGAATTCAAGAGTTGGTGATTGCCGAAGATCACACCAGTGTTGTCCAATCCTGTCTTTTTTTTTTTTTTTTTTTTTTTTTAATTTCAAACACAAACACAAAATGAAAATAAAATAAGAATTTGAAAATTACAAATATAAGAATTTAAAAGTACAAAAATACTAAATAAACGTAAGAATCTAAAAATACAAATATAAGAAAATTGGAAAAAAAAAATACAAATATACAAATATACAAGTGAAGCAAACATTGTGCTTGAAACGGAGTGGGTAGAAGAAAATTCTTTTTTGGTCCCACCCCTTTCTACAACATTTTTTTGTTACCTGGTCTATTTACAGTTTTTTTTTTTCTTTCTTTCTTTTTTCAAAACACTTCAAAATCACTTTGGTTAAAATGTATGTACAATGTTTAAAATGTATTTGAATGTATGTTTTACAGTTACTTCTGCTGATTAGCCCCCAATCCGTGGAGCAGCAGGTCAAAAAATAATTAAAAACAAACAACTTTTTTCTATTTTGTTTACAATCTGATTCTGAAGGAAGTTTTATTTTGGAAATCTCCTGAATTCTCATCATTCTCATTCTTGAGACGGTGTCGTGTCAAAAATGCATCCACTACTTTCTGCTCCAACTACTAAACGGAAAACCCCAAGATAGTAAATCTGACTAAAAAAATAAACTTATTTGTAAAGTTTCTTTTGGGAGAAAAGAGGAAACGGAAGAAAAGCTTTCAACTTCAAAATAAAAGCATTTAAGACACAAAAGCCACGATAAATACTTTATTGTGACAGTTGTCCCCACAGACCATAATAATAATACAGAATATACAACCAAGTGGCTGTGAAATGCTGCGAGGATGCTGCTGATAAAGTTCTGAAAATGGTGGATTCTCACTTTTTTTTAAACTTAAAATGTTCTTATTTACAATAACCTCCTGTTTATGATTATATTTAGAAAATACTCACCATTTTTTATATTTATCCACTTTATCCTTCAAAGTTAGACGAGGTTGTCAGATATTTTGCTTCTACTTTGACAGTTACAGGTAATATTTCCGACTCAAAATTCAAAAGTTAAGGGAAAACCCACTGGCCCGTGAAAATATTGTCTGACATAAAAGCGATCTGTGGCCTAAAAAAGCTTGTGGACCACTGGATTAGTGGACTCAGGTGTCTCTATTGACTCAACACACCTGATCCAGGTAATCAGTGTGCAGGAGGAGCTGAAAAACAGGCAGCGGTGGACCTCGAGGACCAAAAAATGTAATCTGTCGCTCATTTGTACTGTCGAACATGAGATAAATTGGAATAAAGTTAAAGTCACATCACTGCCGTGTGGGAAATGTGACCCATCCCCTGGGGGAGGGGTGAGCTGCAGACACAGCTCCATTCGGGGGTTTTACCCCTCAATCTAACCCCATTTATGCTGAGTCTGGGATTTGAACTCACGACCTTCCAGTCTTAACAAGCTGAATAATGTGATCTGAACTGGAGTATAATTATCTGGAAGGAAGTAAAATGAATCAATAATTTTCTTAATGATGTTTTGTTGTTTTTGAGCCGTGCCAACCTCTTTTGTGAACTGATCCAGCATTTAAAAAATGTCATCCCCATCATATCCATGGCGTATCCATGGCAACAGTGTCACACTGAGATGACTAATGGGTTTTTTCTTACAGTCTATGGCATCAGATATCTGGATGTTTTATTTTTAATCTTTCATTTAGGAAAGACATCAGTTACGGTCGTGCAGGGAGGCAGATGAGCATGTGTGATATTGATGCTACAATTCCCAGCATGCTATATTTAGACCACTGCAGTGTGTGACTCAGCACAGATGATGGAGCAGCTCAGGAGTTGTTACGCTTGTTTATTTGCATCATGTGACCTCGTGTTTACCTTAAACAGAGCTCAATTAGAGATTTTTATATTTATTATCTGTAACCGTTGCTCGCTTTTATTTGCTTGTGAGAAAGTTTAACTAACACCCAAATGACCTCTGAGTTCTCCACAGTTTCAGATGTGCCAAATGTTGCAGCGCGAGTGTTCAAGAATGCACGCCGAGTGTCTGTTTTCAATGCGTAAGGAAGCGTGTGAACGTAGGTTTCAGTGCTGAACGATGTGCATGCAGGAGAGGGGAGCCGGTGGAGTGCAGAGCGGATGAGCGCTGAATTCTAAACACTCCTTCAATTAGGGGGCAGTCATGTATGTTAATCATGTTACCGTGCCTCTGTGTGGACTCCACATGCAAATCAACATGTTTGGAAGCTGAAGGCTTCAGAGCCTCTGCAAATGAGAAATACGCAGGGCTTTAAAAAGCCCTCCAGGACAGTTTTTTGGGTATTCCTGCGTTTCTGTAACCTCCAGAGGTGATTTCCAGACCAGGATTTATTACTCTTCACCCCATAAAGCTTTAATGGAAAAAATGAGTTCATCCACTGCTGACACACATCGTGCTTGGCCTCGTTTTGAGGCCATTTTTGGAGAGTTTTTGGTTCGCTCACTGTGCTGGCAAACTTGTTGTTATTTTTAGGAGGAAAAAAAACAACCATGCAGCTATTTTAACAATGTCAGATGAAAATTCTTGGTATTTTCAGTTTGTGTTGGAGCCCCAGCTAGTTATCCTATGGTCTCTTTCCTCGAATGGAAGTCAAGGAATTGTCGAGGCAACGTGAATAAAAAGAGAAAGAAACCGAGAAAGTGAAATGCTTTGAGGTGAGGAGAGTTCTTCTTAGAACTGATCACATTTTCAGTTGTTTTAAGCTCATAAAATCAGGAATTTCACATGTTTCACTTTTAGAACCAAAGTCAAATGAATCTGCATGCATCTTAGATCTGAATGTTGAATTCTGAAGCATCTGGGAGGTTTTCAAATGCAGAAAATGAACTCAATAAAAACTGAGTTTCAAAAGTTTTCTGGTGGTATTTTTCTGATGACAAGAAAGCTAGGCTAAAAAATTGCATTTCTGAGTATTTCTGTGTTTAAGTTGTTGTGAATCAGGAGCAGATGAAAAGGTGACATTAGAAAAAAGTGTTTGTGTAGATTGGAAATGGTGGAATGCATATCTACTGCAAGAATTGCTAGAATGTATAACAGTAGAAGCTGAAATGGAAAAACAAATACATATTATTGTTTCTTGTTTATATGGAACTCCAGGATCCAGTGTTAAAACATTTACCGATAAGTTGGAGGAAATATAAAGAAAAAAAGTAACCAAACATAGCATATTTTGCATTTCTCCTTGATTTTACTGTATATCATATTGTTTGAAAGTCTAGGTTAATTCTTCTGAATCAAACCTAAACATTACAGATAATGTATAGGACTCCTCACAATGAGCACACCTCCAAACTATTTACTCAAATTTAAAGATTAATGTTCGTTGCAGACACTGCTGCTAATGTTTAAGGCCAAGTTGCCATATAGTTTACAAAATATTTTGTTATCAATAAATGAAGGGAATTGCAGATAAAAATGATGACTTTAAAGTACCTAAAATAGAAACTACACTTAAACAAACGACTATTTTCATTAAAACATAGAATTTGTTGGAAAATGACTTGAAAAAGTCTTCAATTATTGTTCGTTTTAAGTTTAAACGTAAAAACAAAATTATTGATTTATATGCAGCATGATGTAAATATTATGTTCAAGATTGTATTTTTTATGGATTTTCATTTTGTGTTTGTTTTGATCACATTCACTCATTTAGTTTGTAACATCTGAAATAATAAGAATGAGGTTTATAAGTCTTCATCCTGATCCCGTTCTTCTTCTTAAGTAGATTGTATTGTACATTCTAACTGAAAAATAAATAAACAAACAAACAATAAAGATAGTATTTGTGACGTAGAAAATACGTTGGGTGCTTCTGTGCAAAAATATGTGCAAGAAAACGTCAGATTTTTGGCTAAATGCGGCATCTCCACTGTTGACATTGTTTGAATTATCATAAATTTTTAATAATTGATGCAATTCCTGTAAATCCAGCAGATCCTGAACACTGTACTGTAGTAAAGTGCTAACTCCAGGACGCCGGAGTCTTTATGGAATTTGAAAAACACGAGAGGTACTCACGCTGCATCCGGTCCGGTCCGGTCCGGTCCGTATAAGCGAGTGTGAAGTGTATCCAGTACATTTTTCAAAATAAAACGTATTTTCCGCTGACATCACTGTGACCTCCGACCCCAGCCTCCTCTACATGTTACACAATAAGTGTCACACATGTACATGTAAGCCTTAATAAAAGTTCAGAGCCAAAAGTTCAAAACCACCGTGTAATGATTGACGGTTGGTTTATTAGTACTTCCTGAATAAATGGCGGGTTACCGCGTCAACTTACGTGAGTTTGGCGAGGTCGGCGGAGAACGGCTGGACGTAAACCAACTGACTCTGATGAGAGAGGCTTTTCCTGAATCTGGAACTGCAGACAATCTTCATTTATTTCGTCACCTCTGTTATTAAAAACTTTTTCTCCAAAAGTTGTAGTTTTCATTTGCAGTGACGTGTCTTTAACATGTTATTCCGGCATTTTCTCATAATGGAGGACGAGATAAATCGTGAATCGGGAGGAGACGATAACATTTTCAGGTGTGTGAAAGCTGCGATCAATGTACCACGAGCTCTCTGCTCCATCCCATTACAGACCAATAGATCCATGAACGTCTTTGTCTCCGTAGCTGGCGTCTGAACATAGCTCCAATACTCACCATTTTTGTTATTCTGCTAATGGTAGATTGTGAGAGGCTGTAAGCTAGCAGGAGAACGTGTTAACAGGGATGATGGGAAATGAGTACAGGCTTACTATGCAGCAAATATCTGATGAACTACTGCTGCTCAACAGAAACTTTGGTTTTAAAACAACATTTTTTATCTTTAAATGATTTATTTTACTGAACGAAGGCAGTAGGAATAACATCTCTTTGAAGTCGTGTTTTGTTTCAGATACTAGCGACTAACAGGAAACGTTTAATAGACACCTTTTTTTATCTAAAGTAGTTTTTTTATGTTTTGGCATAGATATTTTTAGAACTGTCCTTTGGCTGCAGTTCAACTCATATATCAGAGTAAATGACTTTCTAGAGGCCTGAGTTTCATTCTGGGCATTTTCTCAAGGGAAGGATTGTGTAACTGTATGTCGGTCTGTTTTCCTGCACTTTGTTTGTGTTTGATGAATCTGCATGAATAAAAAAGATCTGAAGGTTCCTATTTTCATAGAAACAGAACGCACATCCACAGTATAAAGCGTTGACCACAATGTTCTTCAGTGTGGTGGAGCTGATGGAGGCTGAAGGAATAGATGTTGTTGGTTCTGGAGATTCAGAACCAGCCGTATGGGGTCAAATCAGGATCATCTGAAAAACTGATTGAAAACTTGAAATATAGACATTGTAACTGAAAAAGAAAACCTGAAAATGTAAAAAAAAAAAATGAAAACTCGAAATAAATCTTGAAAATTTGAAAAAAAATTATATTTTTATATATATTTTTTCACTTCCTTTCCTCTGTTTTCAGTTTCAATTCTGATTTTTGAGTTTTCACTGCGGAGCTGAGCCACATGGGGGCGGGGCTTTGAGCTGATTGGCTATCAGGACATGCTTCCCATGGGGGGGACAGATGGCTTCTCACTACATCTTCTACACTTTTCTCAGACACACATGAATATTTTCTCTCATTTTTTATTCTAATGTTCAAACTTTGACCCAAAAAAAATGTAGCATTAGCTAAACGCAATGAATTTTTTTAAATTCAATATTTATTTCAGGTTTTCTTTTTTTTCAAATGTTCAATTTTTTCTTTCAATTTTTCTTTCAAATTTTCAAAACTTTTTTTCAAATTTTCAGGGTTTTCCCAGCTACAGTGTCTATTTTTCAAGTTTTCAATCTGTTTCTTCTGATCCGACCGCATACAGCCGGCTCGGTTCTGGTCCTGCAGCACTGTCAACCCTCACGAGCTCCACATCGATTTATCAATATGTCATAGGACTTTGCAGACTTCACCCTCGGCTTGATGGATTTGGAGACGGTGTTTTGTGAAGTGGAATGACTGAAACAATGGATTTGCAATAGAGTGAACCGAGGACAAAGATGTGAGTTGCATGTATTCTATTGAGGATTAAATCAGCCAATGAGACTCATGTGAAAGGCGGTTGATCCGGCCTTCTGTGAGGAAGAGTTCAGGGAAAAGAGGGAAAAGTTTGATCCTCCAGAAAGATGCCAGTGGACTCGTATCAATGAAAAATGTTATTTTTGCTCCTTAAAAAGAAAAATAATCCAAACTAGCATAATCAAAGGTAATGCAAATATTCTAGTTTTCCACTATAATTTATTTTTCATTCTTTTTTTTGGTCATCGTACGTTAACGGAGGTGAACTGTTTCAGCTGCCACAGTTTCACGCCGGGGTCACACTGGACGCGGAAGCGCCGCGAAGCGGAGCGGAGCGGAGTCCGCGCCGCTTCCGCTCCGCTCTGTAGTTCACACCAGACGGGCATTTTTCCGCGGCGGTCCACAGGCGCTTCTGCTAGAGCTTTTTTTGTTTTTGCCATCATGGTTGATAATTTCATTGCCTAAAGACATTAACCCATGTTCCTGCTAAGAAAAACTGCTCTCTCAAAACCCCGCCCACCCGCTCTGTCGGCCCACTGTACTGATCTGTGTGTGCGCGCGTGTGCATCTCTGTTTTGTTTGTGTCTGTGCGCACGCGCTCGCAGGTGTGTGTGTGTGTAGGTAAATTAATAAACTACAATTATTAACCCATATTTCTGCTAAGAGGAGCAGCTCTCTGCATCTCTTTTTTCTCTCCCAAAATCCTGCAGCCCCGCCCACTCGCTCCGGAGTCTGCTCACTGTGTTGATCTGTGCGCGCTCGTGTCTGTCTGTGTTGTGTGTATTTTATAAATATTACCTCCTGTTTCTGCTAAGATGAACTGCTCTCTGTCTCTCTGTTTTCGTTTTATTAACTCCCGAAACTCCTCACCCCGCACCGGAGTTTATCCACGTTGATCTGCGTGTGTATGTGTCTGTGAAAAAAAAAAAAAAAAATGTGCGTGTCTGTCTGTTTTGTGTGTCTCTGTGCTCTCGCCGCACGTTTTGTGATGTGATTGTATGTTTATATCCGTGTCTACCGCCTGTTTAGATACAAAAACATGATCACATTTGTCAATCGCGGCATTTTATTGTGAAAAACTGGTTATATTTTGAAAAGAAACCGGATTTTCTCATGTATCTTGATGCAACTTCCTGCCAGAATTGACGCGGAACGCTCGCGGCTCGCGCACAAAATAGGTCAGACGCGGAAACGATCCGCTGCACCGCGCGGGCCCTCCGCGCCGCTCCGCTCCGCGCCGCTCCGCTCCGCGCCTTGTGTGAATGACGCCATAGGATAACAAGGGCGCCGAATGGAAGCGGACTCCGTTCCGCGCCACTTCGAGGCGCTTTCGCGTCCAGTGTGAATGGGGCGTCAGGCTTCAGTGACGTCTGCTGTTAGCTACAGCGCGACAGGATTGGTCCACCAGGGGGCAGAATGGTGTAAAGTCATTTTGTCAGTTGACGAATATTTTTAGAAATATCTGCTTTTATCTAGTTGACTCTAAAGAACTCGAGGGACTAACGAGTAATTAAGAAACATCTTTTAATTGCATAATTTATGTCTCCCGTGTATTTTTATTGTACCATGAAGTGTGTTTTTTTCCTATATAACTTCATTGTAAAGCTTAACTATGGTGATCGTATCCTCAGATATTTAGAAATGATTGATCTTCACTCACCGTCACAAATCATGACTCATTAATCTATTTTTAGATACAAACGTTTTTGAATATCACATATCTTGGCAGGATTTAAAAAAAACTTGAGGTTCCCGTAGACCACATGTGTCAAAGTCAAGGCCCGGGGGCCAGATCAGGCCCTCCGGGTAATTCTATCCGGCCCTCCAGATCATTTTATTTCATAGTTATTAATGGCCTGATGCCCCACCATCTTGCGCTTATTTTTAACTTGTATATTTTTGACAGAATATATTTTCATGGAGAGTAAAATATTGAAAATTATTTAAGGTTTAAGTTGATTTATTCTGGAATAATATTCCTGTCTTTTTATTATTCAGATTTATGTTAAAAAGTCACAGTTTTAAAGTTTTAAAATATGGCATTTTTGGACTATTTTCTACGATTTTTTAGGCTATTTTGGAGTTTAGCTAACATTTCAGCTACATGCTAGCTGTTTTGGCTAATTTTGACTTAAAAAAAAAAAAAATTTTAGGCTGTTTAGAGTGAGAATAATATTACATGCACGATATTTTGGCTAATTTAGGCTTTTTTCAGTTTTTTAGGCTATTTTGAAGATTAGCTACTTTTTTTCTTTAGTTTTTTTAGTTAATTTGGCATTTAGCTAAAATGTTACCTGGCTATCAAATTCAGTATTTTCAGATATCAATTTCAGCATCTTCAACTCTCAGAACATAAGGTTTTAAAGTTTTGTCCTGTTCGGCCCGCGACTTAAGGCGTGTTTTGGATTTTGGCCCCTTGTGCGATTGAGTTTGACACCCCTGCCGTAGACAGACTGAACACGGATGAATGGAGCCGTGCTGGAAAATGAGGAGCGGACTGTTTCATTTGGTTTTGCTGCTGGGACGGCGTCCCGTCACAAAGACTTGTTTATGCCGCGCTGCTGGCGAGGAGAACCGGTGACCGTGGAAATCAAGCAGACTGGACCAGAACATCGATTGTTCGGGATCATCACAGCAGACACTCCGGGTCATCAGCTGATTGGGGAGGCCGGTTAACTCCCAGAATGCACTTGTGTTGATTGTGTTCTTGATGGAGGACATTTAAGAAAATGAAGTTCAAAATATATATATTTTTCAAATTGTTGTAAATCAGGAGCTGATGAAAAAGTTTGTAGTTGTGACGGAGAAGGGGTCTGGAACCATTTGGTCCTGGTTCTGATGGACCCAAACTCAACAAGAGTCGGAAAATTTCACCCCAAAGTCAGAAAAAATAAACTTTATTTATGCTTTGTGTTTCTCCATGGATAACAAAATGAACTTCTTTCACTTTTGACAGCAGCAAATTCAAGTTCCTTTCAAAATAAAACATCCTGTGTTTAATCAGATCCTCCAGCTGCAAGAAACATGAGATTTTCCATCAGTATGACTTTTGTGTTTCTTTGTCATTGTTTCAAAAAAGCATGACGACATCAGTATAGAATCCAAATGATTTTAAAATCTGTACATGTGAAAGTAATAAGATTACTCTGACAGTAAATTAAACCTTTTACTATCATTTCAGCCAATCTGATAAGTCAAATTTAAACTTAAATTGATGAATCAGTGAGTTAATTAGTTAAGTTTGAAGTTTTCATTAAAGCCAAAGAGCCACAATGGAGGAATAAAAGATCCCCGGAGCGACTACGGCAAGCCACAGAGCCCATGCTCTGCTCTATTCTGATGCTGACAGATAGATCCGTGAACGTCTTTGTTTTCCTCATCTGAGCTGGAATCTGGATCAAACTTGTCCGTCTGGATAGCTCTGATACTGCTCGCCATCTTTGTCGCAACGGTAATGTTCAGTTGGGTTGTGAGGGGCTGTAAGCTAGTGGGAAAGAGTGTAAACTGCCAACTCAGAGGCAGATTTCTAATGAACTCCTGCCGTTCTGCATAAAATGTGTTTTTATTGTAGGGCTGCCACGATTAGTCGACTAATCGATGACTAATCGACTATTAAAATAGTCGACAACTAATTTCATAATCGATTAGTCGTTTCTTTGTAATATATGCAGTCAGGCTGTTGTAAAGTTGAAAGTTATGACATTCTGCTAGCTTTTTAGACTATTTTGGCATTTATTAGGGGTTTTCAGGCTATTTTGGAGTTTAGCTAATATTTTAGCTTCATGCTAGCTATTTTGTCTAATTTAGGCTTTTTCAGTTTTTTAGGCTAATTTGGAATTAAGATAATATTTCAGCTACATATTAGCTGTTTTGTCTAATTTAGGATTTTTTCAGTTTTTTAGGCCAATTTCAAGTTTAGCTAATATTTCAGCTACATGTTCGCTTGCTAATTCTAAATGTTTACAGTTTTTTAGGCTAATTTGGAGTTAATCTAATATTTTGGCTACATGTTAGCTAGCTAATTGTAAATGTTTACAGTTTATCAGACTAATTTGGAGTTTAGCTATTATTTCAGCTACACGCTAGCTATTTTGGCTAATTTGGAATTTTTACAGTTTTTTAGGCTAATTTGGAGTTTAGCTAATATTTCAGCTACATGTTAGCTATTTTAACTAATTTGGAATTTTTACATTTTTTAGGCTAATTTGAAGTTAAGCTAATATTTCAGCTACATGTTAGCTAGCTAATTGTAAATGTTTACAGTTTATTAGACTAATTTGGAGTTTAACTATTATTTCAGCTACATGTTAGCTATTTTGGCTAATTTGGGATTTTTACAGATTTTTAGGCTAATTTGGAGTTTGCTATTACTTCAGCTACATGCTAGCTATTTTAACTAATTTGGAATTTTTACGATTTTTAGGCTAATTTGGAGTTTAGCTAATATTTCAGCTATATGCTAGCGATTTTAGCTTATTTAGGATTTTTTTAGTTTTAAAGCTAATCATATTTAAGATTTTTTTTACATCCACTTTGTCCATGATCCGATTAGTCGACTAATCGGAAAAATTAATCGATGATTAGTCGACTATTAAAATAATCGTTTGTGGCAGCACTATTTTATTGGCATCATTCTGATTAAAAGACCATTACGAACGCTTTTATAATAGATTAAAAGAAGATCTGGGTGACGAAAAAATGAATTCCAGAGTCATTTCTAGTCTGCAAGTAAAAAGAAAAGCAAAAAGAAATGTCTGTTTTTCTTTCTAAAAGATAAAATAACTTAAAGACAGATTTTGGATCAGCAGAGAGGACTTGGATTGTAGAGAAGGTGATGTGAGGAACATTCTCCATGTTTTCCTTTCAGTCTGTCTGATGGAAGCTTGTTTTTCTCCTGTTGTGGTTTGAAGCTCCAGCCTCATGTTTCTCGCTGTCATGCATTCCTCCTGAATGTGGTATTGGAGGTTTCCAGCACAGAATGAGATCCGCAGCTCCTCTGTTACAGCAGAACACGGATGTTGCAGCCGAGGTGGCTGCTTGTTTGGAGAACGCAATCTAACTGGGTCTCATGAATAATTCTGTTTCATCTTCATTTCCTCTTTGTCTCTTCTTCGCTTTTTTTTTTATAGCTTAGCTGTAAATCTTGTGGATGTTGCTGTGTCACCGCAGCGGCGCTGGTGTCACGGCAACACGTGGGAGGGTTGCTGCAGACGTCTGTAACCTTGGCAACTGCAGCTTCACCTACCCAGATACAGCCTTCACTTCTAAGAAAAAACAGATGCAAACATCGTGTTCCTTTTTTTTCCACTTCTTCCTTCAGCTTCTTCTAGAATAAACAAAAACTGATGAGTTTTTCATGCATGCACACAAACTAAATGATGGAGTTTTAGCCAAAGACGGAGATTTCAAGGATGGACTCACCTTCGGGATTGACGTCCCAGCTGCAGTCAGAGCTCCACTCCATGTTCAGGGTTTGAGTTCAGACTCAAACTGACTGGATTTACACTGACACACCAAATCCTGATCCTGATTTGAGGTGGATATTAGAACTTATCTGGCAACCTCATCCATATATATATACAAAGAACCAAAACACAGACGATCATAAACATGATTTCAGATCTATTCATTCATATTTTTCAAATCTACGGAATCCTTTTGGGGGGGTCACTGTGTTGCTGGAGCCTATCCCAGCTGCTGCTGAGCAAAGGTGGGGTCTACCCTGGACTGTAGCAGGGCCACACAGACAAAAACACACACACACAGGGATAGTTATTATTTTATAAATCAAAATATTATGGTCTGTTGGAGGAAACAAGAGGAAACTCAGACATGCAGAGGAGAAGCTGCAAACATGAAAGAATCCAGCCAGGATTTGAACCGGGGACAAGAGAAAATGAAATGAAGTGTACGAATGAAAAAGAGGCAAATCAAAATATTTTCTAATAAAAAAGGAAATAATGATAAAAGCTAATTCTGTAGTTTTTAAGTTTTTTTCAGTTTTTTGCTTGTTCTAGAGCCTTCAGTGTACATAAACTTTATTTAAAAGACACTTCACTGACTTTCCATAGAATCATTAAAGTTCTGCATTTTGAAAGTTTATTCCCATCTTATTTTGAAAATACACACCTTTATTCTGTAAAAGTTAATATAGGATCTGTTTGTCCGGTCACACTGTTGCGTAGTTCTTGGAAAAAAAAAACACTGAAATCAGCAGGAATCAGTTTGTGAATGGAAATTTTCTGTATTGGATTCCGGATAAATGAGGTCCTTAAGACTACGGTCTTTACAGTGGGGATGGTACCGATCCAAACCTGCTGTCCATCCAGATTATAACGTGTGTTTTAACCATCTTAATGACAAAAATGTGAAGTTTTAGATTTGTCTCTTCTTCTGTTTTATGGTAAATTCACGATGAATCAGGATTTATTCTGATCTGTGCTTTTTAGCATCTTCAGCTAGCAGCACTAGCATCTTCAGCTAGCAGCACTAGCATCTTCTGCTAGCAGCACTAGCATCTTCAGCTAGCAGCACTAGCATCTTCAGCTAGCAGCACTAGCATCTTCAGCTAGCAGCACTAGCATCTTCAGCTAGTAGCACTAGCATCTTCAGCTAGTAGCACTGCATCTTCAGCTAGCAGCACTAGCATCTTCAGCTAGCAGCACTAGCATCTTCAGCTAGCAGCACTCGCATCTTCAGCTAGCAGCACTCGCATCTTCTGCTAGCAGCACTCGCATCTTCAGCTAGCAGCACTCGCATCTTCTGCTAGCAGCACTCGCATCTTCAGCTAGCAGCACTAGCATCTTCTGCTAGCAGCACTAGCATCCTCAGCTAGCAACACCCACATCTTCTGCTAGCAGCACTCGCATCTTCAGCTAGCAGCACTCGCATCTTCTGCTAGCAGCACTCGCATCTTCAGCTAGCAGCACTAGCATCCTTCTTAGCTAGCAGCAGCTCAGCGCATCTTCAGCTAGCAAGCACTCGCATCTTCAGCTAGCAGCACTAGCATCTTCAGCTAGCAAGCAGCTAGCATCTTCATAGCATCTTCAGCTAGCAGCACTAGCATCTTCTGCTAGCAGCACTAGCATCTTCTGCTAGCAGCACTAGCATCTTCAGCTAGCAGCACTAGCATCTTCAGCTAGCAGCACTCGCATCTTCAGCTAGCAGCACTAGCATCTTCAGCTAGCAGCACTAGCATCTTCAGCTAGCAGCACTAGCATCTTCAGATAGTAGCACTAGCATCTTCAGCTAGCAGCACTTGCATCTTCTGCTAGCAGCACTAGCATCTTCAGCTAGCATCACTAGCATCTTCAGTGACCAAATTCACAGGTAATGCTATATATCTAGTTTTTAGTTAGTTTAAAGCTAATGATGGTTAAGATTTGTGCTTTACATCCACTTTGCGCATGACCCGATTAGTCGAGTGATCGGAAAAAAATAATCGATGATTATTCGGCTATTAAATAATCGTTTGTCGACTGTTTGACAATGTTTGTGACCCGAAATAAATGTCAGTGCAGAGAAATGATGTTGTCCAGTCGACTTGTTCTCATCCCAGCTCCGTGTTTTCTCATGTTGCACCGGTGAAGGAAAGCTGACAAATCCTTCTGCAGCATCACAGAAGATGGTTGCCATGGAGATCTGCTGGTGGATTGGGCAGAGATGCTCCAGGCTAGGAAGCATCGCCGTGAATAGAGATGCTTCTATTAGATCGGGGAATAAATTGTTTGTCTTTTTGCTAAAATGAATACTAATAAATCACAGAAAAAGATCTGCACGAGTAGTTCTGTCTCTGTGTGCGTTGAAGCACGCCACAGGTGGATTTGTTGGCAAAGTTAGAGCAGAACAACGAGTGATGTCCTCCGTGGTGCCGGCTGAACGGACGTTAGGTTTGAATAAGCCGGGCTGGTGGAGATAATGAGGTTACATAATCTTAGCTCTCTGTGAAGCTGTTTCCCTCTCTCCTCCTCTGTCCTTCAGATGTGTGTTGCCATAGCAACTGACAGTATGACCTTAGCAACAAATGTTCTGATTCCGACCTTAGCAACCGGCTGGGATCCGCACCGCCTTGGAAACCGGAGCAAAACGGCTGAGTCAGTTCTGCTCCGAGGTGAAGAAGCAGAGATCGTCTGGGAAGCTTCAACCAAAATCCCTCTTAAAACTGCGGATTTTCATTGCTTCCATACCAAAATGTTTGCTCCCAGACAAAATATTAACTGTATGACGTTTTTAAAAATTTAAAAGTCGCCCAATCCATCACAGATTGATAAATGTCTCTTCTCAAAATTTAGCTTTTTTTTTTTAAGTAATAATCTAGATGCCTAAATGTTATGTGCTCTTTTAATATTTTATTGCCATATTTATTTCAACATTTATTTATTTATTTCAACATTTATTTATTTATTTCAACATTTATTTATTTAGTTCAACATTTATTTATTTAGTTCAACATTTATTTATTTATTTCAACATTTATTTATTTAATGCCACATTTATTTATTCATTTAATGGTGTATATATTTATTTCATTTTGGCTCTTTCGAGACTCCATAAAATGTCACCAAATATATAATAAATAACAGACATTTCAGGATTACTTTTATCATTTATGCATACTTTTATTATTATTCACTCTTGAATGAAACTGAGACTTTAACCTAAGAAGTTCTGTCATCAAACCGGTGTCAGTCTCTCATTTCCAGACGCATCCCGCTGTTCATTCTCTGCCTTTTTCTCAACGATTTGTCATCTTAATGAGGAAGACGAGGGAGGCTTTAAAGCTGCATTTTGTTCCAGAGTCATGAAGACGGGAAGTGATGTTTATTTTTCCAGCAGCTACAGTGATAACGATGATCTCACTGAGTTATGATGATGAATGCTGCATCTGTGCACAGAATGTTCACTTCCTTTAAGTGCATTCAATCATAAGCGACGTTGTAAAAAATGTTCTTCTCAAATCAATTTAAATATAATTTCTTTTCATAAAAGGAATACATTTTGATGTAAGATTCCTTAAAATAAATAGTAATGTGCTGCCCTATCAAGACTAAATTACATCTTGAAATCAGTGATAAACTCTAATCCTGTATTTTATCTATTGTTCTGGTAATTGTAAATATTATGTCTTAAAAATAAACGAGTTTTGCTAAGAAAAAGTTATAATAAGCATACCATCTATGCATGATTATACTTATTGTAAAATTATATGTAAAACTAAGTCAAAGTTTCCTTAAATCAAGTGTCATATTCTGCTTCTTGTGTTACTTTTTCCCCTTTTTTCTTTTGCTTCTGTGCAGGCTGCTGTGACTCCGCCCATTCTAAGCAGTCACAGCTGCCTGCACTTCAGTAATTAGGTTCTGTTTGCTTATTGGACTCTATGAAAGCCGTCCGTGTTGGCTCGTTTTGCGTCCTGGTGTGTTTTCTGAACCCTGTGATGGTGTTTGAATTAGGGCTGCCACGATTAGTCGACTAATCGATGACTAATCGACTATTAAAATAGTCGACAACTAATTTCATAGTCGATTAGTCGTTACTTTATAATATATGGAGTCAGGCTGTAGTGAAGTTGAAAGTTATAATGACATTCTGCTAGCTTTTTAGACTATTTTGGCATTTATTAAGGGTTTTCAGGCTATTTTGGAGTTTAGCTAATATTTTAGCTTCATGCTAGCTATTTTGGCTAATTTAGGCTTTTTCAGTTTTTTAGGCTAATTTGGATATTAAAGATAATATTTCAGCTACATATTAGCTCTTTGGCTAATTTAGATTTTTTCAGTTTTTGTAGGCAAATTTGGAGTTTAGCTAATATTTCATTTACATGTTAGCTAGCTAATTCTAAATGTTTACAGTTTTTTAGGCTAATTTGGAGTTTTTCTATTATTCCGGCTACATGCTACCTATTTTAGCTAATTTGGGATTTTTACAGTTTTTTAGGATAATTTGGAGTTTTGCTATGTCTTCAGCTACATGCTAGCTGTTTTGGCTAATTTGGAATTTTTACAGTTTTTTAGGCAAATTTGGAGTTTAGCTAATATTTCAGCTATATTTTAGCTATTTTGGCTAATTTGGGATTTTTACAGTTTTTTAGGCTAATTTGGAGTTTTGCTAAGTCTTCAGCTACATGCTAGCTATTTTGGCTAATTTGGAATTTTTACAGTTTTTTAGACAAATTTGGAGTTTAGCTAATATTTCAGCTATATGTTAGCTATTTTAGCTAATTTGGGATTTTTTTTACAGTTTTTTAGGCAAATTTGGAGTTTAGCTAATATTTCAGCTATATTTTAGCTATTTTGGCTAATTTGCAATTTTTACAGTTTTTTAGACAAATTTGGAGTTTAGCTAAGTCTTCAGCTATATGCTAGCGATTTTAGCTTATTTAGGATTTTTTTGTTTTAAAGCTAATCATATTTCAGATTTTCTTTACATCCACTTTGTCCATGATCCGATTAGTCGACTAATCGGAAAAATTAATCGATGATTAGTCGACTATTAAAATAATCGTTTGTGGCAGCCCTAGTTTGAATATGGATTTTGTAAATGAAACCTCTTGGACGTTGCCTCTAAAATGCTTGTGACTCTTTCCTGCATCTGGGTTTCCTCCTGCTTGTCTAACTGGGAAATTAAGAGTATTTCTTGCTCACTTCATATTCACAAACAAAACTTGTGTTCATAAATGTAATGTAAATAAAAGAAACTTGTTTCCTTTGAGGTTAAAATAGGCCGTTTTTGTCATATTTGTAGACATATCTAAGATTTACTGTCTTTTAAAAGGTATTCAGATCTGACTGAAAAATTACTAGGAAGTTAGTGTTGTCTTAAAGGAACGCAAAATCATCTTTTTGAGCTTTTAAGTGTACGATAATGTAAATTACAGATGCCTGACTCCAATACATTTTGGAATATCTTCCAAAAATGATGATATCCGCATCCATTTTTACAAAAGTACGAATGTTGTTTTTTTTTTTCATGGGGTAAACGCGAATACGCTACCGAGACCCGCTCTAGGATGATGTCATAAAATGGGCGGCACCCATAAGGAGTGAAAGGCGGAGCCTCAGAAATAGAATTGACCTACTTCCGTGTAGAAAAAGAGAAAATATCTTGAATTTCACAACTACCGTATTTTCTGGACTATAAGGCGCACCTGTATATAAGCCGCACCTGCTCAGTTTAAAAAAAAAAGAAAAAAAAAGAAATACAAGCCGCACTGGCTATAAGCCGCAGATATCTAGGTTGAAAAATAAGATGATTACTATAACTATTTTGTACTTTTGTACATGTATGTTCTTGCCGTCTCCAGCGTCTCACCATAGATTTATTTATGTTAAGCTTGTGTGCAGCAGTGCAGTTTCCTTCCTTGATAGCAAGCTCCATATCTTTTAACTTAAAATGTCCACCACACAAACTTCTTTGTGTGATTTCCACCATGAAGAAGGATTTTAAAATAATTACCAGTTAGTCATTTGTCACAAGTGTTCTATCTGCTAAAGAAAAAGTAGCGTTGGCTTTTCTGATTTGCTTTGATTTTTTGTCTATCTTGTTTTTGATTAAAATTTCGGTTACAGCTTCCCTAGCAGAGGAAGAAAATTCCACAGAATAGCCGCACCTTTGTATAAGCCGCATGATTCAAAACCTAGGAAAAAAGTAGCGGCTTATAGTCCAGAAAATACGGTAATTTGTTCTTTAGTGTCCAAGCGTATCATATTTAAGGATATAGTTTACTCTTAAAGACTTAAGAATAGCACGGTAAAGGTCTGCGGCTACAGAGTCACTATCCAATTTACAATCACTGCAGACATTCCACTACATTGGCTGCATTGAGTGAATTCTTTGACACAAAATGTCTTTTATTTTGAAAGGAAATTATGTGAACCTCTGTTAAAAATTATAAACTGTTTCCTATTTTGAAAAAAAGTGTATTTTTTCTTTACATTTATGTTTTATTTATACAAAAGTAGTCATTTTTATTTATTATAATGGTAGCACTGACATAAATCCAAATTTGTGTCTTATTTTTTCTAAAGGAAGTGTTTCTTTGTGTTTCCTGATGGTTTTCGGTTTGACCCGAGTGGCTCTGTGAGCGATGAAGGTTGCAGACCCCCGCTGTGGGCCCTTTAAATCCAGTGTAACACGATATTTAAACTTGACAAAAATGCAATTCAGTCTAGATGAGCACGCAGACTGTGATCATGTCTTTGTTTTGGTTTAAACATAAAAAATATTCTTTATACTGCAAAAACGGAATCTTAAGAAAATAAAAATACTTTTTTTTTTCAAGAATTATTGTCCTGCTAGAATAAAAATCTTATCGAGGAAGTTTTTTGGAAGCAAAATAACCTGTCAGTGACTAGAATTTGTCTCTCAAAATAAGAATTTTTTTGTTTTATTCTGCTGATTTAGAGAAAATCTGCTTTTGAGGTTGATGCCGGTCGTGTTTGGAGTTGTTTCTTCTCCTCCATTAAAGCAGTTTGACATCCGACGTCTGTGATCCAGCCTGAATGTGGTTGGAGCTGCTGTGCCCCCCCAGCCTCCAGATGTGAGGAGCTCTCATCTGGTTTGATGATCTCCCGCCGAGTCTGAGCGGTCGAGTAATGACAGGCAAACAGGAAGAGCGCCACCATAAATGCAGGGATCAGACGCACACACCCCGACACGCAAGCGTAGCTGGCAGGGACCCCGGTCCCGTGGCTCTCACTCCGACGGAGAGCTCATTAAAATGTGCAAAGCGACCCCTCTGCTCCTCCTGCGTTCTCCTGCTTCATAATCCTGATAGAAAATCACAAACTGCGTCTTCCCGTCGGATTCTCTCTCCTTTTGTCGGCGTTCCCTCAGCATGCGGGGAACGCGTCTGCGTGTTCTAAGTATGGTTCTTTCTGCGTTTGGGGGGAGGAGGGGGGGCTCTGTTTAATGAATGGTTGCCGGGTAGAACAGGAGGCCAAAGGGAAGAATTTGTTAATTATGAATGGAGAACCTTTCCCGGGATGTGAGCCGGAGTGGCGTCGGAGCAAACATTTCTGAGCAGCTGTGGACTTCACCTCCAGAGAAATCTGTAACAAGTTCCAGAAACAGTTCATCGTATCGAGAGAAAGAGATTAACTTTTAAGATCTACTCTGATTAACTGTTTTCTAGACAAAACCACCCAAACAAATGTGTTTTCTAGGACAGTTTCTGCAGAGCGGCAGAAGTTCTGAGCAGCTGAGAGCTCTCTGCCATCCACCCACATCCCGGCTCGGATGAGAAAAACAAAGACGTTCATGGATCTAGTTGGATGTAGCAGAACAGAGTGAAGCTCGTGGTCCAGCCAGCAGATTTTCTACCTCACAACACCTGAATAATCTTCAAAACTCTCTCCGTTCATGTGACTTAATTCCCTTTAAATGCTTTAAATCAAAGCTTTCTGAGCTTTTAAAATAAATATAGACATGTCACTCTTGACCTGACTGTATTAACCTTTAAATTAATGTTTATTTTAGTTGTTTGTTATTTCTAATTTATTGTTTTACCTGTATTTATTTTGTTGCCTTTCAACCAAGAGATCTAATCTCAGTGGGATATCTGTAAATGTTAAAAAATAAACAAAAACAACTACAAGCTTTCTTAAATTGCATTTTTTGATTCACTGATTCACAAAGATTTTTAATAACAAATATGCTCAGAAAATGCAGTTTTCTAAGTATATGTCCTCCATCGTCAGAAAAATACCACAACATGTTCAAAACTTGATTTTCTTTGGGTCTTTAATGTCTGAATGGATCCAAAGTTTTTATACTTCAAGTATTTTTTTAATTTTTATCTTACATTTTTTTTTTTTTTTTAATCAAAAAAAGGAACTGAAAAAAACAAACAAAATAAATATATATCTATGCATAATTAATATCAAACATAGTTGGGATCATTAGTCGTAAATTGAATGTTAAAAATGAGAAAAGTTGCATTAGTGTGAATTCTTTTTGCTGAATGTGGTCGCTGAAGATCCTGAAAAAATTTACTCTAATTACTAAAGCGATTTACTTTAGTTGTTGAATAATGTCTTTAATGTGTTTTTGTACCAAACTTACCTTATAGAATCAGTAAAATCAGTTAAAAAAGTGCACAAAAAAAAAAGTACAATTTAAAAATGCTTTTAAAGTATGAAAACCAAAAGTGAGAGGTGTATGTCCTGAATGTGCTGAACGATTTGATACCAAACTTGCATAATTTACAGAAACTGCACAAAGAATTTGAAGAATTTCTTGAAAAAATTACGTAATGTTTTTTCCTTTTTTTTTCTATCACTTATCCTTTACTTTTACTACCATAAAAGTTCTGAATACCAAAAGTACAACTGGGAATGTCTCGAATGGTTCGATTTCTCAACTTTTCCTGCACATGGATGTGTAACGAGATGAGATCTTTCTATTTTAATTTCACAAATACCGACTGTATCTAAGTGCATTTCTCCCCCTGAATTCAGCGTTGAGAAGTCGCTCCTTTGTTTGTTCTTCTTCTGTGGTTTCTTCTTCTTTTCGCATTCCCTCTCCCCTTCCTGTTTTACTGTCCGGTGGGAGAGGTGGGGGTCCTGTAACGTTAACAAAAGGAATCTTCATTTTATCTTATTTATGCCCAGAATCCTGTTATTATTTGAATTCTGTCACTGATTTTTTTATTTTTTTTTATTTTGACGTGAGGGTTTTCATGTCATTTATTCCCAATGCATGTTGAGCATTGAATTTTCAAGCTGTAAAGCAAAAACACTAGATACCCCGATGCTTTAAGAAATACGAATTCTAAAAAGAAAAGTTGAATCATTTCGTGGTTTCTCATTAGCTGCAGTTCAGTTCCAGCAAACATTCCTGCAATCTCTGCTGTAGGACGCAGGTCAAGCTGCTGTTTGTTTATTCAAACCAGCTTATAATGAAATAACAAAATGTTATTACTTCAGTCGAAGTAACAAGTAGTCACCTGAACTCTGATTTAGAAATTAAATAAATAAAAAGTTGAAGTAACAACCTTGTAATCTTTGATTCTGGATGGATTTGATTCAGATATTTTTTAATTCTTCTGATCCTCTCAGTTTAGTTATACTCAACTATGAGTTTACACATTTGCTTAGAAAAACATTAATAATATTTATTTATGTTTTAAAGATATTCATATTAATATGAAATAACAATGAGATTCTTAATAGCATGCAGTGATTCTCAAATGGAGAAGTTCTAACTCAAACGTTCAGATCATTAACATTGTAAACATTGTTCTGCTTCTCCTGGAGGATTTTTCCGTTTGGCCACTAGGTGGCGATCGTGCTACAGCATTACACTTTATTCCAGAAGAAGAAGGAAGAATGACCAAAAAAGGATACTTTCAAATATATTTCCTCAAAAGAATTTGGAGACTTCATTTAGTCAGGACTGTAGGTTTAGGTCGACCAAGCGTTAGCATTAGCCGTCCTATGGGGAATTCCATTCTACGTTAGCTGTATGGGTTAGATCGATCTCTACTTTTCTGCATCATTTATTGATCTTAGCTCGATTTGATCAGCTCAGCCCCTTTAAAGCAGTGTAACGATATGAAATAGAAACAACTGCTTGTATGTAAATGTCTTATGTCTTGTGTTTTCTTCTGTTGCAGTACAGAAAAAGATGAAATCCACATCAAACGAAAGTCTTATGGGGACATGCGTGACATTTAAATATACATGTATGTCAACATTAAGGTCTTTGTTTGAACGAAAACAGGAATTAACTGCAATTCGAGTGATGTTTTATATCAAAAGCCATCTTTCCTGTTGAGATTAGATCCACTGTAGGATCAGCAGATTTCATAATCACTTCTACCAATTTATTGCCATAAATTCATTGGTTTTTACACTTATGAGTCCCTTATTGAGTTTCTTCAGAACAGAGCGTTGGACTGAAGCTCATCTCTGCTTTGATCGTCCTGAATTTTTCCGTTTCCCTCCGGGCTCCTCTTTAGAGAGACTTTCAACGGCGGCGGCGGCGGCGGCGGCAGTGATCACAGTCCTCCCCCTCCGGGACTGCGTTCTGTCTAACCTCTGTTCCAAAGCCGTCAGCTTTAGTAGAAAGCTTCTGTCTTAGACTCCGTGTCCACCTTAACGGAGACGACCGCCGCTCCTTGTTTGGTATCGGCCGTCGCTTAAACGGCCTCAAACTGTGAGGTCAGCGTTTTCCACTGGGACCCGCAGCTTTAAAATAGACCGGTGTTTATGGCTGCACATGCACTGCGTCTCCAAATGTCTGTCCCTCACCAAAACACACTCTCCGGAGACTCTAGTGGATTTGGACAAAGAAGGAAGGAAGTGTAGGATCTCCAAGAGGCAGATCACCTCTAGTGTAAACACTGACTGGCTGTAAAGTAAAACAATCCCTGTTATTGCTTCTATTTTTGACTTTTCGGCGTTTCACTCGGCGCGCTTTAAGGTCAATATTGACCTCATTTGTTTGGGTTGTGGGACAAAAGTAGGCCTTTTGGGGGTGTGAGTGTTCTGGTGAATGTCCAGAGAGCTGATTCCAGCTGCTCTTTGTTTCCAGGGGCAACCAGAGACATCGGCTCGGCGTTGACCAGGATGTGCATGAGGCATCGCAGCATCGAGGCCAAACTCCGCCAGTTCACCAAGTAAGCTGCTCTCGTTCTCCACTTCTGCTCCTCATCAGGGAGTTTTATGGGTTTCATCTCAAGCTGACCCTCATTTAGGGCTTTAACGAGAACAAAGTTGGGTCACGTTAACTTGTCAGCTAAAGTATTAGAGAATGCAGCTGTAAGGCTGCAACAGGAGTCTTTTCATGGAAGCCATGGTAACAACGATTCATGTTCAAGAATTTTTACGACTCCACCAGTTTATCGTGTTTAAGAACATTTACAAACAATTATTTTAATAGTCGACTAATCCCAGATTTTTTTTTTTTTTTTTTCCCGATTAGTCGCCTAATCAGCTCATGCATAAAGTGGATGTAAAGCAAACATCTTAACCATCATTAGATTTAAACTAACTAAAAACTAGACATATAGCATTACCGGTGAGAAGTGTGAATGCTGGAAGCTGAATCTGGCTGCTGAAGATGCTAATGCTAATAGCTGAAGAAGCTGGAGCTGATAGCCAGCTAAAAGCCCCCACAGGATTTGACGGCCATATCACGGGTGAAACATTTGGAAAATCTGCAGGGATGACATTTTTTCCACGCTCCACCCATTATATGGCCGTGAAAGTCAGTTGGACCGGGCCTTAATATATTAGCTAAATGCCAAATTAACTAAAAAACTGAAAAAAAGCTTAACTTAGCCAAAACAGCTAGCATGCTAGCTACATTCCAAAACAACCTTACAAACTAAAAAAGAACCTAAGTTTAGCCAAAACAGCTAGCATGGTGATGAAATATTAGCTAAACTCCAAAATAGCCTAAAAAAAAAATCCTAAATGAACCAAAATACTTAGCATCAGCTAGGCTGAAATATTAGCTAAAATCCAAATTAGCTTTAAAAAACTGAAAAAAATCCTAAATTAGCCAAAACAGCTAGCATGCTAGCTACATTCCAAAACACCCTTAACAAACTAAAAAAACACCTAAGTTAGCCAAAACAGCTAGCATGGTGATGAAATATTAGCTAAACTCCAAAATAGCCTAAAAAAAAATCCTAAATGAACCAAAATACTTAGCATGCAGCTGAAATATTAGCTGAAATCCAAATTAGCTTTAAAAAACTGAAAAAAAATCCTAAATTAGCCAAAACAGTTAGCATGCTAGCTACATTCCAAAACACCCTTAACAAACTAAAAAAACGCCTAAGTTAGCCAAAACAGCTAGCATGGTGATGAAATATTAGCTAAACTCCAAAATAGCCTAAAAAAAAAATCCTAAATGAACCAAAATACTTAGCATGCAGCTGAAATATTAGCTGAAATCCAAATTAGCTTTAAAAAACTGAAAAAAAATCCTAAATTAGCCAAAACAGTTAGCATGCTAGCTACATTCCAAAACACCCTTAACAAACTAAAAAAACGCCTAAGTTAGCCAAAGCAGCTAGCATGATGATGAAATACTGGCTAAACTCCAAAATAGTCTAAAAAAATCCTAAATGAACCAAAATAGCTATCATGCAGCTGAAATATTAGCTGAAATCCAAATTAGCTTTAAAAAACTGAAAAAAAAATCCTAAATTAGCCAAAACAGCTAGCATGCTAGGTATATTTCAAAACACCCTTAACAAACTAAAAAAAATTCTAAGTTAGCCACAACAGCTAGCATGGTGCTGAAATATTACCTAAACTCCAAAATAGTATAAAAAAAAAAAAATCCTATATGAACCAAAATAGCTATCATGCAGCTGAAATATTAGCTGAAATCCAAATTAGCTTTAAAAAACTGAAAAAAAATCCTAAATTAGCCAAAACAGCTAGCATGCTAGCTACATTCCAAAACACCCTTAACAAACTAAAAAAAATCCTAAGTTAGCCACAACAGCTAGCATGGCTCTGGAATACTAGCTAAACTCCAAAATAGTCTAAAAAGAAAAAAAAAAAAGCCTAAACTAACCAAAATACTTAGCATGCAGCTGAAATATTAGTTAAACTCCAACTTTGCCTAAAAAAACAGTAAAAAAGAAAAAAAAAACTAGCCAAAACAGTTAGCATGTAGCTGAAATACTGAAACTAAACTCCAAAATAACCAAAAAAAAACCTTAATAAATGCCTAAATTATTCTAAAAGCTAGTAGAATGGCTTTATAACTTTCCACTTTACAACACTCCATATAATATAAAGTAACAACAACCAAATTTTAAATTAGTCGTTGACTATTTTAGTTCTCGATTAGTCGTCTAATCCTTGCAGCTCCTCAGTTCCTTCACATAGAACTTGGACTGTAAAACAACCAAAACCATCTCATATTCCTTTCACGTTTGTGATCTATTTTCTGTCTGATCCCTCTCTTTTTCCGTCTGTAGTGCGCTGATGGAAAGCCTCATCGCTCCTCTCCAGGACAAGATTGAAGACTGGAAGAAGACGGCCAATCAGCTGGACAAGGATCACGCCAAAGGTACGACCTTCTGACGGAGTTCTGAACCTCATCCAGCAAATGCTGCAGATGTGGAAATGTGAAGTGCGACCATTGGATAAAACGAGGTGGAGGTTAGATCTGATGTTATTTAGTAGGTCAGGGGTCGACAATCTTTAACAGTAAAAGAGCCTTTTTGGTTCATTTTCTACTGATTAAAACCTGGAAGGAGCCGCAGTCTTACTTTAGCCTTTAAGAAATTTAAATTTTAGAATAAATAGGAATTAAGTGTATTTTTTTTGGCACAAACAAAAGCAAATATATAAAAAGAACCTAGCATTTTAAAAATTTCAAATGAATATTACAATACCAGATCCATCGATGACATTTGAGCGCTTTGTCTTATAATCTGGTCGAAAATGTAGATTTGAATTATTTCAAACATATAAAACATTACAAAAAAGACTTAAGAAAAACCAAAAATCAATGCTATTCCCTTTTATAAAAGAAAATTCACAAATCAATTCAATAAACACATTTGAAAATGGGACTAGCTGAAGCAAATGCTTATTTATCTCTTTATGTCTTCTTCCCACTAACTTAAATAATTCAATCTAAACAACACAATATGTCAGTAACTTTCAATTTTCCTCTTTTCACGTGTAAATCTTATAAATTGTTATCCACGATTGCCATTTCACAATTAAAAATGGCTGAAATCATCATTTTCGTCTTATATTTTGACAACAGCTTCCCTTTAATTTTGTTAGTGAGGGTTTTACACATGTTTGCGGGTATCTACTGTCTTAAAGGACACAGAAAAAAGCCCATAAAGTCACAACTTTGGCTTTCACAGCTGATGCACCTTCTCAGAACCGAGCCTACACCGCCCTCTGCTGGGTAAATCTCATAATTGCAGTTTTTTTTTCATTTTTTTTAATAGTTTTTAGATTTTAAACTATTAAAGAATTATTATTAGAAGTCAATAAGTCCACATTTCTTTGCAACAGAACAGAATTGAACTGATCTGAGTAGAGAAATAATTCATCAGTTACAACTTTTTATAGTTAAAATCAAACCATAAGAGTTTTTTTTAAAGCTTTAACGCAAGAAAATACATTTTAAGAGCAATTTAAGTTTGATGTGATTTATAAATATAAATAAAATAATTTATAACAAAGAATAAAATAAATTTTTTTATAGTCTCACTTTTTGACTAAATAATTTTGTTTTTGTATTCTAACTACTAATCTCATTATTGAACAGAATATCTATAGAATAACACAAACTGAACATTTGTGTTTCTCCTCAAATCACCTTCATGAGGTCAAATATACTTACGTAGATGTATACATAAAAATGAAAGCAGACAAAAGATTTTCTCTATCTAACCATTTATTTCCTTTTGATCTCCTCGAAGAGTACAAGAGGTCACGCCACGAGATCAAGAAGAAGTCATCCGACACCATGAAACTGAAGAAGAAAGCTCGCAAAGGTAACTGTCAGGACACACAGCAGGCGTCGTGTCACAGAGAAATCTGGTTTCATTTTATTTATTCTGTTAAATATTTAAAAAGATCATCTATCAGGTTTCTTTTAGCTTTATTTATCTATTTAAATACACTTTTCTTTAAATAATTTTTTGCTTTTAAAGCAGAAAACCTTCATAGAAGCCCTTTCAACTGAGCTACAGATCTTTGTCTCCCTCTAGTGGCCGACAGTGATATGACAGGCTCTTTCTCTTTTGCTTTGAGTCATTTTATTGCTTGCAGCTGCAACCAATAATAGTTCTGTCTGCATCATATTCTGCTGTGTTGCTGGGCAGAAAGATACAAGCATCCAAAATCTCTGCTGATAAATTAAAAAAAAAGAGTTTTTGTGCTTTTCAAGAACACTTTGGATGTTTTTTTTCTTCGTTTGTGACATCTAGAAAAGAGGTAAAACCAAACATTTAAGATGAAATCAATCTAAGATTTCTGACTCCATCTCTCTGTATAGATATGTGATGTGAACTACAACTTACTGATCAATCCTAGTACCAAAAAGTAAAATATAGTGAAAATATTCATTCATTTTATGGTTACAAAAATTTTAAAAATCACAGTTTTTGTTTCTTATCGCAATTTTTATTTAAGATTTAAGCTTATTGAAGGATATATTTGTGAAGATTTTAATGATGCTGTTGTTTCAGTTTTTGTATATTTTTTTTAAACTAAAGTACAAAGTTAATAACCTCAGTGTGCTTTAAATGTTTTTTTCTGAAGTGTGTTGTGGACCTCCTCCAGCTGATGTTTATGCTATTATTGTTTCGGCGCCGTTTTTTTGCTCTAACATTCTGCATTATGGCTGTGCTGTGATGGCTTCCTGGTACTAACCGTAACGATAAGTTCTGCTATTTCTGCCCCCCTCCCCTCCTTTTCTCTCCTTTTTGTTTTTGCTTTTTTGTTTTTCTTTGCCATCTTACCTGCGCCTGTCCCTCCCCGCCTGTGGCGTTTTGTCTTCTTGTTACAGAGCTGCAGGGTAAGTATGTGGCGGCCACATCGGCGCACACCCTGAATGTTTGCATGTGTGACGCTCTTTATAAACACACACAAAAAATTGAAAAGACAAAGAAGATTCACCTAAAAAATCAGAAAAATCAGAAGTGAACGCTAATATAAAGAAAAAAAATCACCAAAAAGTCGTAAATTGATCTGTCCACGCAACAAGTCCTTCTTAATTAACAATAAATTAAATACGAGTGTAAAGGAAATGCACAAAAAGATTCAAAAAGGGAAAATAAGATAAACAAAAAAGTTAACTGTTACATCAAATTTAATGTTTTACAGCCAAATAATACGTATTTACGCTAGTTCTAAACAAATGGTTTGTATTTTTTGAGTTCTTATCAACCAAAGTGTGGTTAATTTTAATTAGAGACTAAACAATACTATAATAAGTGGAAATTACTCATTTTAGAAAAAAAAAAATGTTTGTTCAAATCCTCAAAATAATCGACATTTGAGATCCCACAATGATGACATGATTTTTGTATTGTTTGGAGCAAAAGAATTTTGACCTAAATTTAATAATAATAATTTCCTTGTTTCTCCAGCTTAGCTCTTAACATTCTCGTCAGGGATGATGATTTGAGAAAAGGTTGGAAAGCTGTAAAGCAAAGAGAAGTTAAAGCAACTTAAAAACCTGGTTAAAATACCTTGAATGTCTACAAACTAAGTTTCAAATCTTTAAAGTGATCTGAAAGTCTGCAGTGTGTACATTAGACAAAAAATAGCCTTTATTTTTCTTTAAAAATATGTAATATGAAGGCATGAAACCACCATGAAGGAGAAAGTGGTTCTGCGATTTCTGACAACAAATAAATATACACATAAACTGACAGTTTAAAGTGTTTAAAATAAAGTTTTTAGTTAACCATATTTGTTAAATTGTGTGTTTCCACACTAAATTTGAGTCCAGCTTTGTTGCTCTGGTCCAGGAGTGTCAAACTCGATCACACAAGGGGCCAAAATCCAAGGTTAGGTCGCAGGCCGATCAGGATAAACATTTATTGAACAAACTAAAATTAAACTTTTAAAACTTAAATACCGTCACCTTTTAACATAATTATGAACGTATAGGATTACCTGCAATAATGCTAGTGTGAATGCTGTTAACTGAATTTAGCCCCTGAAGATGCTGAAATTGATAGCTAAAAGCGCTTGAGCTGATAGCTAAAAATACTGAAGCTAATAGCTATAAACGCTGAAGCTGATAGCCAGCTGAAACAGAAGCTAAATGCTAAATTACCCCAAAAAACTAAAAAGGAAAAATAATTCAGGTTTACCAAAACAGCTAGCATGTAGCTGAAGAAAATAGCTAAACTTCACAGCCTGAAAATATGAAAAACTGCCTAAATTAGCCGAAACTTTTAGTATGTAGCTGAAATATTAGCTAAACTTTAAAAGTAGCCTTAAAAAAGCCTAAATTAGCCAAAATAGCTAGCATATAGCTAAAAAAATTGCTTAACTTCAAAATAGCCTAAAAACTGAACAAATTAGCCAAACCAGCTAGCTTGTAAACATTATCCTAACTCAGAAACAGCCTAAAAAATGTTTAAAGTAAACCTAAATTAGCCCAAACAGCTAGCATTTAAATATTAGCCTAACTCCAAAAAAGCCTAAAAACTTAAAAAAAAAAAAAAGCCTAAAAAAGCCAAAACAGCTAGGATATAGCTAAAAAAAATGGCTAAAAGCCTAAAAACTGAAAAAACAAATTAGCCAAACCGGCTAGCTAGTAAACATTACCCTAACTAAAAAACAGCCTAAAGTAACTAAAGTAAACCTAAATTAGCCCAAACAGCTAGCATGTAAATATTAGCCTAACTCCAAAAAAGCCTAAAATAGCCAAAACAGCTAGCATGTTGCTGAAATATTGGCTAAACTACAAAAATAGCCTAAAAAATCTTAGTAAATGCCGAAATAGTTCAAAAAGCTAGCAGAATGCTAATTTTTAAACTTTTAGTACCGTCACATTTTAGCATAATTATGAATAATAAAAAGGCAGGAATATTACTCCAGGATAAATCAACTTAAAGGTTAAATAATTCTCAATATTTTACTCTCCATAAAATGTTTTTTCAGATAATTCAAGTTAGAAATGAGCGCAAGATTTATTTATTTATTTCACAGGGACAGTGCACATCAATAGCATCTCTGCAATGTGCCAGAATTAGCTAAAAGCTATTTTTAAGATAACATCGGGCCATTTATAACCCATAAAATAAAATGATCTGGAGGGCCAGATCCGGCCCCAGGGCCTCGGCTCATGTGCTCTGTCCCAACTGAATCAGCATTTTTTTTTAACCCATCACCGTGGATTTCTCACTCACACGTTTCACTCTGCTCTTTAACATTTAACTGTTATCGCCCCCTAGTGGCACATCCATTTACTACAAACAGACAATAATGAACTCCAAATTTCTATTTATTTTCTTTCTTGCAAGAAAAATATTTTTGAATGGATTTTCTTTTCCAATGAAAAAATAATCTTAGTTTAAGAAAACATGTCGAAGTGACCGGAATTCATTTTCTTATACTAGCACCAGGGTCACTCCTGGATCTCCACTCTTCATGATCACCATCCTTCACATTTGTAAAGATCTCGATCAAACTCTGATGAGATCTGAGTCGTCACATGACCACAAACTGCTCCACAGCCCGAGGATTCGGTTACTGTCACATCTGAGATAAATGCCGGAGTTCCCCATACGCTGCATGAGAGTTTGGGTTCTCTGGTGACAGATTAAAGCTCCTCCTCTGTGTAGTTTCACTCTGGATGATGCATGATGTAATTCCACTTCCTCCCCGACTTTTGCAGCTTTTGCCCTCGTCTTTGTTGTGACACCACAGGCCTTTGTCATTTCACCGCTGCTCTCTTTCATTCAGCCCCTGATATCGCCGACATCTTTGTCAATCTTTTGCATGTCGTAACACTACAAAGATTTATTTCACCTCTTGTTTTCCATCTGAGAGAGAAATCTTAAGACAAAAACAGTATTTTTTTCTCTTCTAATGTTATCTCTAAAACAATATAATTAGAGAAAAAAAATCATTTTTGCAGCTAAAATCTTAAAATCACTGTTAATTTGAATTAAATAATCTGCTGCTGGAACAAGTGAGAAACCTTAAAACCAGATATCGTCTCTTTTTCTAATGAAAGATATTTCTGCAAAGAATTTTCTGTGATTTTCCAAACGTGCGTCTCTCAGGCCGAGGCGACCTGCAGCCCCAGCTGGACAGCGCCGTGCAGGATGTGACCGACATGTGTCTGCTGATGGAGGAGATGGAGAAGCAGGCGGTGCGGCGCGCTCTGGTGGAGGAGAGGGGGCGCTTCTGCACCTTCATTGGCTTCCTGCAGCCTGTGGTGGTGAGTCACAGTCAGATCTGGACGTAGTTACGTGAAAAAATAACAATGAAGACTATTTTTAAAAAACAAATTCAAATAAGGTTTTTTCTGTAACTGCGTAACAGGTTTTTGAAAAAAATATAATTTTAATTAAGGTTTTTGAAAAAAATATATTTTATTTTCAATGTAAAATCAAAGGATTCAAAGATAAGGTGTTGCTTTCTGCCCCCCAGTGGCAGTTTGAGGAACTGCAACGTAACAAATTCAAAAGTTAAATTAAAAAAATTAAAGAATTGAAAAATGCTGGAATGAATAAAGTTAGAACAACTTAAACAAATCAGAAATGACTTTCTTACTGGGGAAAAATGCTAACTATGGTGAATTGAATCTCCAGTTTTCAAAACAGCTTCAAGAATGAGAGAAAAGATTTCTGAACAAGAATTGATGTTAAAAGTTTAGTAGTTGGTGATAGTTACGTCATCAGATCCTTTCCCTGTATTGCACGTGTCAAAGTCAAGGCCCGGGGGCCGGATCCGGCCCTCCGGGTAATTCTGTCCGGCCCTCCAGATCATTTTATTTAATTGTTATTAATGGCCCGATGTTATCTTGCTCTTATTTTTAACTCGTAATTTTTATGGAGAGTAAAATATTAAAAGTTATTTAGGTTTAAATTGATTTAATCTGGAATAATATTTTTATTATTCATAATTAAGTTTAAAAGGTTACAGTTTTAAAGTTTTAAAAATTGGCATTCCGCTAGACTAATTTCATGTTTACTTTAATTTTTAGGCTGTTTTGTATTTTAGCTAATATTTCACCTACATGCTAGCTGTTTTGACTAATTTATGAATTAAATAATTATTAATTATATTTTTTTAAATATATTTTTTATGGCTGTTTTGCTGATATTTTAGCTGGTTATCAGCTTCAGCTTTTTTAGCCATCAGTTTCAGCATCTTCAGCATTCACACCAGCATTATCGCAAGTAATGCTATATATCTAGCTCATTATTATGTTAAACAGTTACAGTTTTAAAATTTTAAAACTGTAGTTTTAGAGCGTTCAGTAAATGTTTATCCTGTTCGAGCTGTGATCTAAGGTGCGTTCTGGATTTTGGCCTCTTGTGTGATTGAGTTTGAGACTCCTGCTGTACTGAAAATCATCATTAAATCATTAAAAAAGGGGAATAATGAGTTTTAAAAATGTAAAATGATATTGAGATTATTTTTTATCGATTATTGATCTATTAAGCTTAGATTGATTTGATCCATTTTTATCAACCCACTTTTAATGCTTAATCATATTAATATTTACTTTTGATAAGCTGTTTCCAGAATCTGAAAGTCACCAAAGTCGGTCAATCGTTAAAGCCATCTCTCTGTGTGACCAGAATGGAGAGATCGCCATGCTGGGCGAGATCACTCACCTGCAGGCCATCATCGATGACCTCACCGTTCTGACCACCGACCCACACAAACTCCCTCCTGCCAGCGAACAGGTAAAGGTCCTGCGGCGTTTGGAACGAGGGATAGAAAAGCAGTTTTTCCTCAACCGTCCACTCGTCTTTCAGGTCATCAAAGACCTGAAGGGGTCAGACTACAGCTGGTCCTATCAGACGCCGCCGTCGTCCCCGAGCAGCTCCGGGTCACGCAAGAGCAGCATGTGCAGGTAATGACCCGGGATAGAAAGAGGCCCATCGTCATTGACTGAAAATGAGAACTGGACTGGGTGACTCCGCCCAACTGTGGGTCCAAACAGGAAGTGGTTTTAAGAAGCTAAAATCCCATAGAGAAACGAAAGGCTGTAACTCAGTTATTCTATTTGTCACAATAAACGTTCTCACCTTTTTTAACGTGTTCTTAAAAAGTTTTTTCACAATATTTTTTTAAGTTATAAACTGGCCAATCAGATGCTTCGATAAAACTAGGCAGTGCCTCCTGCCTCCATGGCCTTCTAAGAAGCTCACACATGACTGGCCAGAGTGGTTGCCATTAGGGATGTCCCGATCCGATCACGTGGTTGAAGACTCGATCGGAATCGGGCTCCGTTGTCCGATCAGGATCGGATATTTCATTTATTCTTTTTTTGATCAGCGCTATATATTTTAATCTTATTTTTCCAGATAAATCCTCCACTAGAAGTCTGCATGTCAAGAACAGATCACAAAATGTTATTCCTGGAAAACGCAGCAGAAAACGACAATATTTCAAGCAGAGGACCGATGTAAAGTTAGCTAGCTAGCCGATCACAGATTCAGACTTTCAGGATCAATAACTCTTTTGAAAAGGCTTTAAACTGACAGCTAGTGTCTCTAAACAACAACTTCTGAAGGCATTTCAACAGAAAAAGACAGAGTTTTGTTTCTTTTTAATGTTAAACTCTTCGTGCAGCAAAGAAATAGCTAAACAACAGCTGCTAACTGCTACATGCTAGCGCCGTGATTGAACTCCTCAGGACCCGAGCTGTCCTTTGATATGCCTGTTTTATTTATCCGAAAGAGAAATAAAAGTTAAGAAAATTAACTCCTCTGATAATAAAATCAAAAATGTGATGTTAAGAGCTTAAAAAGAAGCACATAAACTTAAAAAACAAACAAAAAACTGATAAATGAAAATTGATAAAGATCTGAGCTAGTCATGAACACTCATTAAATTCATGCTAAAACAGTCAAATTATTTTTAATAATTTTAAATGAGGACAGGAATCACATTTGGTCAAAAATGTTCAATATCTCTCAAGATATTAAAGCTAAAGTCACTAAACTTTCTCACATGACGAATTATCACTTATAGAACAAGAAAATATGATTATTTTCCTAGATTATATTTGCTCTATTTTTACTTGTTAATTAAAGCTACTTCACAGAAGTGTTCTATTTAAGTTTTTAATGATAAAAGACGGTTAATGAAATATAAATAAGGGACAAGACAAATCTGTTTATTCAATTTGTTAATGTTTTAAATATGTTACAAAAGTTTTGGATCGGGACTTGAGCAAATCCACAAAATCCAATGACTCGGAATCGGATCGGGACCAAAAAAACCTGATCGGGACATCCCTAGTTGCCATAGTAATGTCGACTCAGACATGCTTGGACCAATTACTGCAAACTTTTTCCAAAATGGCGGCGTCCGCATCACCTTGACCTCTTCCATTGGAGTGACTTCACTCTCACTCACTCCACTTGTTTTTCATTTTGGAGGGGGGCAAAGTCATCACACATTCATTTATTTATTATTTTTTTAATTGCAACGCATTTATTTACACTCTGGCTAAAACTCAAACTTTGCTCAGAATGTATATGTAAAACAGAATTAAAACATTTCAGATCAAGTCTTGTAAAGGAAACGGTCGATAGTATCACATTTTATGAATGTTTTGGTCCCATGAACTTCAAAAATATTGTCCTAGATAATTTTTGAGGCAGCGGTGGAAACTCTGAAACAGGAGAGGAACTTGGCACTTGGCTGCACTTGCCTCACTGATGCTGAAGGAGTTTTAGTAGTTTCAATACTGCTTATGCATTCTATTTCTTTTTAGCCAAATTCTAAGATTTGCTTGATATAAGAAAACCAAGAAACATTACATTAGCAGCGGTCCTGGAGAGGTCTGATCTGTGCCGCCAGGTCCGGGTCTCATATACAGTCAATGGGTTCACAAAGTCAACAAACTCGGAGGTTCATTTGTCGATCATTTGAACTTTGCTTTTCCTGAAGTTAGGGCTGCCACGATTAGTCAACTAATCGACTATTAAAATAGTCGACGACTAATTTAATAGTCGATTAATCGTTATTTTATATTATATGAAGTCAGAGTGTAGTAAAGTTGAAAGTTATAATAGCATTCTGCTTGATTTTTGGAATATTTTGGCATTTATTAAGGTTTTTTAGGCTATTTTGGAGTTTAGCTAATATTTAATCTACATGCTAGCTGTTTTGGCTAACTTAAGCTTTTTTGAAAAAGTTTTGAGTTTAGCTTATATTTTATATATATATATCCTAGATTTTTTGGCTAATTTAGGATTTTTCCCTTTTTTTTTTTTGGCTAATTTGGAGTTTAGCTAATATTTCAACAGCATGCTAGCTATTTTGGCTAACTTTAGCTCTTTTTTGTAATTTTTTGGCTAATTTGGCACTATTAAAATAATCGTTTGTGGCAGCCCTACCTGAAGTTCTCCTCCGTTCAGACTCACCTCCCTTTTCTCTGGTTCTCCTTCATTTCTCTCTTCTCTAACGCCGACTCGTGTTTCCTTGTTGACTTTCACTGACCTGACAAACCGCTCCTCCTCCTGCAGCAGCGCCCACAGCAGCGCCTCACGGTCATCAGGGGGAGGTGTCGGAGGTGGAGGCGGCTCCCAGCCGCACTCGCCCACCTCCTCCTCCTCCTCCTCGTACCGCCACCGCAGCAGCCTGCCCCTGCAGCCGCCTCCTCCGGGGGGCATCGCCGCCCACCGCCTCAGCAGCGTCTCCTCCCACGAGATTCCGGCTTCGTGTCCCAGGATGCCAACATCTACTCCAAGCCCCCCTCCCCGATGCCGTCGGACATTACCAGCCAGGTAGAACTCTATATGATCTGTAGGGAAGAAGAAAATAGTTTTTTTCAAACTTTAATTTCTCTTTGGGGAAAAAAAAAGTATTTTGAATGTTTAATAGATCCAAACAAAAGAAAAATGTTTGTATTTTTTTGTATCTTGGAGCTCTAGTTTTGTTAAGTTTAGATTAGAATTTACAAAAAACATAAATTCTGAAAAGAGAGTTTAGCTCGAGGTTAACTAAAAATAAAAATGAAATAGTATTTGTATTTTCTTGCAGAAATCCTCCAGCTCAGCTTCCTCAGAGGCGTCAGAAACGTGCCAGTCTGTCAGCGAATGCAGCTCCCCAACCACCGTAAGTAGCAGAAAACGCCTGAAAAAACACCAAACAGGAGCTTTAAGCTGACTTTTACCTATTTTTAAGCACTTTTACTGGTTTAAAGTTTAATTTTTGATACAAAAATGTGATTTCTCTTTACATTTGTGACAAACCAGGTGTGATGCACAACATTTAATTCATTCACTTATTTTATATACACATTTAAACAAAAATAGGAGGATAATCCTCTTGAGATGCATCAACATTTATTTTAAATGTTTAGAAGTTCTGTATAAATTCACAAAATTAATACAGCAGGAAAATATTCACTGAAAAAATCTGCTTTTTTATTAGTAGTTTACTAAAATTACCTGCTAAAATACCTTTTTAACTGTGAATTTACATTTATAATTTAGAGAGGTGAGGTAAAAAATGTCTTAATTTCATTTGGAATTTGTGATATTTTTTGCAAATAAAAACAAAGTCAGACTCAGACGCTCAGAGAAAAACAGAACAAATTTCCAGATTTAACAAGCAGCTCTTGCCGTCACTTCGAAATTAGAACATGTATCACAGCATTCAAGGCTTTTTCTAATTTTAGTCTATTTTTTGCCTTTTACTTCAATAGCTTTTAGGTTATAAACTTTAGAGCTAATAAAAAAGGACGTGAACATTTACAAAAAAATTACTAAAATTTAAAAAAGCCTTGAAAGCTAATCTGAACTGCTGTTCCTGACAGTCAGTTTTATTATTCTAAAGGGATTTGGTCTGAATTGTCATTTGTTGACGGTCCCTAAATATATAATATCTGTTGAACATCCAACCTAAAACTAACTTCAACACAGTGATTTCAGCAATCTTGGTGTGAAAACATTCAGTTCGTTCAGGATATTACTGCTTGTCGTTTTGGTATTCATAAACTTTATACTTTTTTAAATATTGATCAAAATGTGTCCCGTATAGATGAATGGGAAGTTTTTCCAAGTTCTTACAAAACTTTGTGTACTTTGAATCCATGGTTGACTGAAATTTTTTAATAATTTGTCAATAAGCTGTTATATTAGCATTACGCTAGCTCGTTTTTGGTATTTTGGCATCCACTGAGGTATTATTATGCTAATTTTACCTAATATTTTAGCAACATGCTAACGTTTTTTTTTTAGCTAATTTGTTATCTATGAAGACTGTTTGGCTACTTTTGAGTTTAGCTAATATTTTAAGAACATGCTAATGTTTTTGGCAAATTTTACAGAGGATTTTGAGCTAGTATTTTAGCAATGTGCTAGCTTTTTATGCTAATTTGGAGTTTAGCTTATATTTAACCACCACACTACACGTTTTTTGAAAATTAGCATGTGTTGGGGATTTTTAAGTAGACTTATTACCAATTTTTTCCTGAAATTTAGGCCATCCTCAGCAGTTTTTCATAGTTCTTTAACAAAATTTCCAGTATTTTAGCAAATTCATCTTTTAGCAAATAGCTTTTGCATTTAGCGATTACAGTAAACTGCTGCAGATTTCGCAAAAAGGATTCAAACAAGCATTGTTGCAGTTAATGCAACTTTTCTAGTTACTAATAATAACAGCAGTGATGTGAATCAAGTTTTTTTTAGTTTTACAAAACAAACTTAAAAAAGATTTCTTCATGGGTTTCTTCAGCAATTGTTTGAGCAGCAAACAACATCAAATAAGATCTAAAGATTTGTTTTAATAAAATTACTTTGCACAATCTAATAAATTATTATTATAGAAATCATATATTGTTCAAAGTTTTACTTTTGACTCACTTTCACTCGGCACTTCTGAGAAAAGTCTTGCACAAACACAGTGAGGTGTAGTTGCAAAACAATAACTTTTATTCACTTTTTGCGTCAGACGACGGGCTGCTTTTATTTGAAAGGGAATAAATCTGAGCGGGTGACATCTTCAGGACACGTGTGACATGTGATGAAAACACATCAGGAGGCGGTTAAAAACTCTTTACATCTCTGAGAGACGTCAGATCTCCGTTTCATCTCCGCACGCACATCAAAAGAGCGGCGGGCCGCTGTAACCGCCGCGTGAGATTTGCAACGATCTCAGAGACGCGGTCGATCAGAAACTGAACTCGAGAATCGGTCACGACGACCCTCGTGGATGGATGTGACTGACGAGAAATGGACAAACCTGGAGGTCTCAGCGACACTTGAGCAACATGTGAGGGGGAGGTAGACGGGAAACAGGCGTGTTGTTTGGATTTTAACCCTCTTAATTCTGCTGACTGTACTAGGGCTGCCAGGATTGATCAACTGATCGACGACTAATCGACTATTAAAATAATCAACGATTAATTTAATAGTCGATTAGTCATAACTTTATATTATGTGGAGTCAGAGTGTATGACAGTGTAAAGTTATGATAACAATGCCAGATTTCTGGACTATTTTGGCATTTATTAAAGTTTTTTTAGCTAATTTGCAGTTTAACTAATATTTCAGCTACGTGCTAGTCATTTTGGCTACTTTAGATTTTTTCAGGTTTTTTAGGCTAATTTGGCTAACATTTCAACTACGTGTTAGTTATTTTGGCTAATTTAGGATTTTTTCAGTTCTTTGGGCTAATTTGGAGTTTAGCTAATATTTCAGCTACATGCTAGCCATTTTGGAAAATTTAGGATTTCTTCTTAGTTTTTTTTTAGGCTAATTTGGAGTTTATCTAGTATTTCAGCAACATGCCTGCTACTTTAGCTAGTTTAAGATTGTTTTTTTTTTTTTTAGGCTAATTTGGCTAACATTTCAGCTACATGTTAGTTATTTTGGCTAATTTAGGATTTTTTCAGGTCTTTAGGCTAATTTGGAGTTTAGCTAATATTTCAGCTACTTGCTAGCCATTTTGGGAATTTAGGATTTCTTTTTAGTTTTTTTTTTTTTTAGGCTAATTTGGAGTTTAGCTAGTATTTCAGCTACATGCCAGCTACTTTAGCTAGTTTAAGATTTTTTTTTTTTTAGGCTACTTTGGCTAACATTTCAGCTACATGTTAGTTATTTTGGCTAATTTAGGATTTTTTCAGTTCTTTGGGCTAATTGGAGTTTAGCTAATATTTCAGCTACATGCTAGCCATTTTGGAAAATTTAGGATTTCTTCTTAGTTTTTTTTTAGGCTAATTTGGAGTTTATCTAGTATTTCAGCTACATGCCAGCTACTTTAGCTAGTTTAAGATTTTTTTTTTTTGGCTAATTTGGCTAACATTTCAGCTACATGTTAGTTATTTTGGCTAATTTAGGATTTTTTCAGGTCTTTAGGCTAATTTGGAGTTTAGCTAATATTTCAGCTACTTGCTAGCCATTTTGGAAAATTTAGGATTTCTTTTTAGTTTTTTTTTTTTTAGGCTAATTTGGAGTTTAGCTAGTATTTCAGCTACATGCCAGCTACTTTAGCTAGTTTAAGATTTTTTTTTTTTTAGGCTAATTTGGCTAACATTTCAGCTACATGTTAGTTATTTTGGCTAATTTAGGATTTTTTCAGTTCTTTGGGCTAATTTGGAGTTTAGCTAATATTTCAGCTACATGCTAGCCATTTTGGAAAATTTAGGATTTCTTCTTAGTTTTTTTTTAGGCTAATTTGGAGTTTAGCTAGTATTTCAGCAACATGCCTGCTACTTTAGCTAGTGTAGGATTTTTTTTGTTTTTTTTGGCTAATTTGGCTAACATTTCAGCTACATGTTAGTTATTTTGGCTAATTTAGGATTTTTTTCGGTTTTTTAGGCTAATTTGAAGTTTAGCTAATATTTCAGCTTCATGCTTGCTAATTTAGCTAATTTAAGTTTTTCCGAGCCAAACTGTAAATTAACTTTAAAAAACTAATATTTCCGCCGCATGCTAGCTATTTTGGCTATTTAGGATTTTTTTCAGTTTTTTAGGCTAATTCGGCATTTAATATTTTAAACGGCTTCAGCATTTTTAGCTATCAGCATTAGCATCTTCAGCGGCCAAATTCAGCTTCTCGTATTCGCACTAGCATTATCGCAGGAAATACTATACATCAAGCTTTTAGTTACCGGTAGTTTAAAGCTAATGATGGTTAAGATGTGTGCTTTACATCCAGTTTGTGCATTACCCGACTAATTGGAAAAAAATAATTGTGGATTAATCGACTCTTAAAATAATCGTTTGTGGCAGCAGTAGACTAAACACCTGTTAGTTCTGGTCATGTGATACGTACACAGTTCACCCTGACTGTTCTGAAGGATCAAATCAGGAACGTGCGGACATCCTACGGGTACTGTATTGTATATCACATGCACACCCTATGAGTGTTGCATTTGCTCAAAAGCTTCAATACACACTTTTGCTCCCCTAAGGGCAACAGCCGCTCCTCTCTAGAACCGATTGGACAACTTAAGAACCAGAAGAACCTAAACATTTCAAATTTAACGGGTACATTTATTCATCAAAGATAAAATATTATATTTAAAAAACAATGTATCCAAAACTTGGGAAATTAGTGCAATTTAATCTTGAAAATATAGTTTATTTCAGCCGTCTCATTCAGCTACCACCTGAAATAATCTCTTCTGCTCTTTCAGTAAAACTTTGCAGAAACACAAGTTATAATCATTCAGCCAAGATTTGAAAAAAAATGCAAAAAAAAAAAATTAAAATAAGGGGTGGGCTGAGGTAACATATTTAATATAGAGAGTGGTACTGAGTAAAGTGATGCCAGCATCTCAGAACTTTCTCCTCCACCTTCTCCAGAGGTAGACGCTCACGGTCCAGACTGAATGGGACCCATGTTTGAGTGGTAAAATGATGCTAGCATTATAAGCTACTAAAAGCTGACATATTAAACAAAAAAATCCCAAGTGTTAGTTCACTACAAATCCATCACCAGGACAGAGTAAAACACTGTTCCCTAACTTCCAAGTCCACTGGGAAGTTGTGCAGGCCAGTAGATTTTTGGCAACCGAAGGCAAAACATCTACGAGCCATGCTAAAGCTAACACGCTAACGACTGTAGCAGAATCAAAAATGGGTGGGGCTTTTATACTTGAGCTGAGAGCATGATGATGTGAACCTTCTGGGACTTACAGCAGTTAACCAATCACAAAATTCAACTGTAATCCTTCATTTCAACCTGTAGGGGGCAGCACACAGACTGTTTTTGACTACAATTTCAGGAATTAAACAATTTTATTTTAAATAGTCAAAAATGTGGCACCTTTAACAAATTTCAACAGACAAAAAAAAACTCGATTTAGGGTTTGGTTAACCTTTAAACAACTAATAAAGTGGTCCAATCCGGCCACAAATTGACATAACAAAAGCAGATCCATTCTAATACAATAATGCATCTGATAATGCAATCTTGTTGACATCTAAGAGTACTTAACTTTAAGTGTGGAAGCTGTCCTTGCTTGTAGGAAGCAAAAAACCTCCTCAGAATTGGAGGAGAATTCTCCTCCTGGATACATTTCTTTTCTCTGACAGCATTAGAAACCATGCAGGCATCCCATCACCCACTGGTACCTGCAGGAAACCTGGGGAGTGATGTTCCTGCAGAACAACCCCCCACTTCCTGACTTTCTTAGGTGAAGCAGCATTAAGGAGGTTAACGTTTCTTCAACACTTTTCTCCCAAAGTCCATCTTTTTTCAAGAATTCATTGAGTCAACACTGAATCTGAAGCCACTGTGACTTTGCATCTACATCCCTTGTTTAGCAGCGTTCTATATGTACAAAGTGCATATAGAACGATGGCAGGAGCCGTCAGATCCACCAGCATTCTCAGTGTGTGTTGCTGCCGTTTGTGGCTTTGTTCCCACCGCCGCTTTCCCATAATTCAATGTGTCTCTCGCCCCGCAGTTTGGCTCGTCCTTTGCTACCTTCCGCCCCGCTCTTTCTCACTCTGGCTCCACCAGGCCTTTCTCTGTCATTCTCCCTGTTCCTGCGTCCCCACCCTTTAACCGCCCCCCCGGATCAAGCTCTTCCTCTCCCACATCAAAGGTTCCCATGTGGAAGGTTTGTTCTCCATGCTCTCCCATCTCCTCAGTTGCACTTTTTTTTTGTTTTTTCCTTTGTTGCCGCTGAGAACGTCCATGTAAGGATTTTATTTCATTTTTGCACACATTGTTTTTATCATGACCACACGGCTTTGCTTCATAGTAACCATCACTCCCTTTGATGCGTGTGCACGAAAACGTCTTTTTCAATCTGTAAACTGACGATTGTTCATTAGCACAGAGAATTTCGAAGTCCGCACGCTCTGAGACCGCCACGATCTCTGCAGAGGCTTCAATCTTCTGGATGCGCCCGGTCCTGGACACTCCACTTCCTGTTTCCTAACCCCTCTTGCCTCTTCAGGATTGGTCCAAAGCAGCTCAGTATGAACCGCCCGCGGCTGCTGCACCAGTTCAGAGGAGGAAAGAACCGGTGGACAGGCCACGGGAGAGCGAGGGATCGCCGGGTTCCCAGGGGTACGCCGGAGCCGCACACCCCGAGGATGTGCAGAGGCCCAGAATGACGCCGGCTACCATAGCTGCCAAGGTAACGCAAGCAAGACGAAGTCTGTAAATAGAACTTTATCACTTTGTTTTTTCAGAAATGTTTTAAAATAGTCTTACTGCTGTTTTAGGTAGGTTTCAAACTATTTGAAGGTTATCATTAACAAAATTATTCTATGTTTGCAAATAAACACTTCTGTAAAAAAGATAAAATCTCAGAAGATGCTTTAAGCAGCAAAACATATATTTTACTGATTTTTGACACTACAAGAAATGACTAAAGAAAGCTGGAGTAATAACATTTGAAAAAATAAAGGGTCCTAAGACTAAAAATGTAAATTTCATACTTTAAATTCCCCCTCTGATGAAAATCCTTTTTTTTTTTTTTTATTTGTTTAAACATGTCTGTGTGTCATTTCTCTGATGAAAGAGAACAAATGTAATCATTTTTCTCCTTTAAATCAATATAACAGTCTTGGACACACTCTGTTTTTCATCAATCATCTTCTTTCTGCTGCAATAAACCCTCATCCGGTCCGGCTAGCGTGTCTAGTTCAGGTTCTGGAGAAGAGAAGATGCTATCTTCACATTGACTGCAGTCAAATGAGCCGCCGTTCACATTTCTGTGGTCCAGTCAGCCGTCACTGGATTTTTGGTGTGAGTTTCATCCAATACTTACGGTAGCAGGACTGAGAACGCTGGAAAATCTCCACCAGACTCCACGGAGCTTCTTGATGTGACCACGGAAATGTGAACGGCGGCTCATTTGACCGAAAGGATTGTAAATGAATGAAAGAGCATTTGGATGTTAGCTTTCATTATTTTCTGCTCTGAGAAACCAATGGATTGAATGGATTGATCACAGCAACGTCAAGAAACATCAAAGAGTCTTTGGTGAACTGGAAGGAGAAAGAATCAGGATTTTGGAGGAAGTTCTGTCCATGAAGATCTGAGCTGACATTCGGATCAGAACCAGACGGCTGGACGTTACCCATATATTGATGGAGGTTTTTATGTAGCAGCAGTGAAAGTTTACACTAGCGAAACACAGACAGAGGGGATCGGGGGCGGAGCTCCAAAGGCCACGCCCCCTCTGAGGTGATCATGGAAACAGAGGCTTCAGATCCGCATGAAAAATTACTCTTTAAGACAGGGGTGTCAAACTCAATCACACAAGGGGCCAAAATCCAAAACACACATTAGGTCGCGGGCCGAACAGGATTATAGAACACTCTAAAACTAATTTATTAAAACTTAAAAAATGTAACTTTTAACATAGTTATGAACTAGACATGTAGCATGTGGTGATGCTAGTGTGAATGCTGTAAACTGAATTTGGCCGCTGAAGATGCTAGTGCTGATAGTGAAGTTGCTGAAATTGATATTTAAAAAAACTCAAGCTAATAGCTGAAAACGCTAAAGCTGAGAGACAGATAAAATATTAGCTAGCTGACAAATTAGCCGAAAAAACTAAAAGAAAAAAAACTTAGGTCAATCAAAACAGCTAGCATGTAGCTGAAATATTAGCTAAACTCCAAAAATAACCTAAAAATTCTTAGTAAATGCCAAAATAGTCCAAGAAACTAGGATTCCAATTTTTAGAATTGTAACTTTTTAACATAATTATGAATAATAAAAGGCAGCAATATTATTCCAGAATAAATTAAGCCTTAAATAACTTTCAATATTTTACTCTCCAGAAAATACATTTTGTTGAAATTAAACAAGAAAAAAATAGGCGAAAGATAACATCGGGCCATTAATAACAATGAAATAAAATGATCTGGAGGGCCGGATAGAATTACCCGGAGGGCCGGATCCGGCCCCCGGGCCTTGACTTTGACACATGTGCTTTAAGACATTTAGGTTGTGGGATTTAAGTTCAAAACTTCATAATCATCATTAACAAACTACTGAAATGTTTTTTTTTGACAAAAATAAATTGTCATATGGGGACTTTAAACACATTGCAATGGACAGTAGTGGAAAAGTCATAATTTAGACTCTGAAAACTTTTATTTTTTGAGTCAATGATGAAATACCTCATGTATGTAGATGTGTATATGCCCAGAGTATTTTGTTGTATCTAAAATCATTTTCATTTACGCAATAAAATAGCATTTAGGATAGCTGAAAATATAGATATCTAAAAAAGATAAAGGTAAATATTCAGACCTGAAATGCTGAAGCCGACTCATTAAAATCTGGAATAAAAAATGCATAAAAGATCTTTTTAAAGCAGGATCAAATGTCTCCACCCGTCTCCGATTCGTCAGCAAGCCTCAGCTCCGTCTCTCCGTGTGTTTCCAGCACGGCGAGGAGGTTTCTCCGGCGGCCAGCGACCTGGCCATGGTGCTGACCAGAGGTCTGAGCATGGAGCAGCAGAAGAGCAGTAGAGACTCGCTGCAGTACTCCAGCGGTTACAGCACCGAGACCACGACCCCGTCCTGCTCCGAGGACACCATCCCTTCACAAAGTGAGACTCCAGTCTCAGTTAAACATCCACTTCAGCCACAACATCAGAACATTCGAATCATCTTCAGACTCATTTTTGTTCTTTGGCTTTATTCTAGTATTTTTGTTTTTGATTTTGTACTTTAGAGTCCAGTGTTACATTTTAAAGAGCTAAATTAAAATATCATGATGATAATGATTTGCATAACAAAAGTTTTTTGTTTTTTAAAGAAAAAAAACTGTTTTGGTTAAGATTATGAGGACCAATTGATTTTGGTTTAGTTATTTTAGTTTGGCAAAATTAGTTTCAAATGCACAATGGAACCATTGAGAGACAATATTACTTATTTTATTAAACAAAAAAGGTACAACACAGAAATTAAACAAAAATATACTTGTTTTTAACAATGCAGAAGCCACACTTTGTGATACTACTTACACTGCAAAAATGTCCTCCTCCTCATACGAAGGAAACAAAATGAAAAGCAGGAAAAGATGTATTAAAATAAGTTTATGTGAACAGAATAATATGATTAATGTATTTCTAAACGAATGTGTAATCTCAGAATTGAATCAAATCTAGTTCAGGGGTCTGCAACCTGCGGCTCCAGGGCCACATGTGGCTCTGTTACCCATCCACTGTTGCTCACTGGATAAAGAAAAATCATAGTTTTTTATTTTAAAAAAGTAACTGTAAAGTTAAAAAAGAAAAAACAAACAAACTCAGACTTTATTCAAAGCTTGTGAAAGAGGGTGTCTTTTATTTTGAAAGGACATCATGTGAATATATATAAATATATTGCTAAATATGAGATAATTTGTAAGTTTTGACAGAGGTTCACATGACGTCTTTTCAAAATAAAAGACACCCTCTTTCACATGCTTTGAATAAAGTCTGATTTTGTTTGTTTTTTCTTTATTTCTATATATAACGTGTGTTTTCTCTTTGTTTATATTTTATTTCTGGAAAAAAATAGCAACTCATTCATATGAATTATAATACTAACAAAAGCAAAAATGAATGTCTTATTTTCTTAAAAGGTGAATGTAGACTTTGTGGCTTCCACTGGGTTATTACCACTAAGATATTGACCTGATTGGCTCTTTAAGTATTAAAGGTTGAAGACCCCTAATCTAGTTGAATTGAGAGGATTCAAAGAAAAAAAAAATCTAAATTGAATCGACTTGAACCTATTAAATTGAAAACATAAAATATGTTGTTTGCATTTACTTGTTTGGTTCCTGAATATGTTTTAATCCTTTTTTGTCCTTGTCTGATTGGACAGCAGGTTCCGATTACGACTGCTACTCTGTGAACGGTGACACCGACGGTCCTGACGGACAGACGGAGTTCGACAAGTCCTCCACCATTCCACGACACTCCAACATAGCCCAGAACTACCGTCGGATGATCCAGACCAAGCGACCCGCCAGCACAGCCGGCCTGCCCACCGGGGTTCTGGGTCCGGGATCTCACGGAATACCGGGACAGTCCGGAGCGGGGACTCCCGGCACCGCCACCATCCGCCGAACGCCGTCCACCAAGCCGGGAGTCAGGCGCACGCTGTCCAGCGCTGGTCCCATCCCCATTCGACCACCCATCGTGCCTGTTAAAACACCCACCGTTCCCGCAGACTCGCCCGGCGGGGGCGGGGCCCACGCAGGCGGCGTGCCGGTTCGCGTCGGCAGCGAGGAGTGCGTGTTCTTCACCGGAGTCGAGGACGCGCAAGGGGGCTTCGACTACGTCAAGGCCTCCCCCAAGCGCCTCAGCCTGCCGAACACCGCCTGGGGGTCGGGAGCAGCCTTAGAGGTCTACGCCCAGCAGCACGGGGGGCTCGCCATGGCGGCGGGCCACGGATCGGAGGAGGAGCAGATGATCGCGGCCAATCGGCACAGCTTGGTGGAGAAGATCGGCGAGCTGGTGGCCAGCGCGCACGCCCTCGGCGAGGGGCAGTTTCCCTTTCCCGCCCTCCCGGACGACCCCGCCCCCACGGGGACTGCCCCCTCTGACGCTCAGACGGGGACCGAGGGGGTGGAGGGGTCCGGTGACATGCTGACTACTATCAGAAGAGGAGTCCGGCTTCGCAAAACGGTCTCCAACGACCGCTCGGCTCCTCGCATTTTGTGATTAAGCAGGAAGAGGAGGTCGTCTGCTGCTGGCGGGGGCCAGGCGGGGTAACCCAACCACCTAGTACATCCACACAAACGTAACCACGTAGGGACATCTAGAGTACAACAGAAGATGAAAACAAAAACAAAGATGCTCCTTTAGAGTCAACAATGTAACGAGAAAAAATACAGTTAACCACGCTGACGGTCGGAAGGAATAATTAATCTTAACTGGCTGCTAGCGGGCCTCTATAACTAGTGTGTGTTGGACGCATGTTTGTCTTCTGTGCACCCCCAGCCTGGGGTGGAGAGACTCGAACGCAAAAAAAAAAAAAAGGAAAGAAATCGGTTGTGTTCTGTGCCAACATGCCCCCCAACGTACCACAAGATGGAGGGGTCAGAGGGTCCGAAAGCCCGGCGGACTGAAGCTTCGGTTCTGGTTCGGGGAGCTAATGAGACTCTTGGAAGAAGCGCCGTTGGCATTGAACCGTTCCAGCTCCGCCTCCCTTCGGAGCGAGCGAGCGAGTGCGTGCATTTTAGCAAAACGGACAAATGTGGATCGAGTGTACGGGTGTCTGTGATTCGTGCGCGTGGAGGTGGGTGGAGCTCTGCTGCAGGACAGCTGATCACCCAACGAAGGCGGGGCTTTTTCTGCTGTGTGTCGTCTGTGTGTGTTCTCTTGTTTATATCGTGACGTCCCTTAACTTCACTGTATGAGTAATCCAGGCTCTCTCTCTCTCTTTCTCTCTCTCTCTCTTTCTCTCTCTCTATATATGTCTATATATATGTGCATATATAGACATATATAAATAAATATATTCATATATATATATTTTCTAAAACCAGAGAGATGTTAAATCAGAAATGGAGCAATAAATGTCTTTTATTTTCTTGTTTTAGACGGAGGATTTTCCATTTAGGCAATCATCAGGACATGGACTGTGAATTCATGCGTGGTTCGTTTTGTTTAAAAATTTTTTTATTTTTTTCATGCCCCCCCCCCCACCCCCGTCTACATTTGGTATTGAAATGGGTTTTTGTAAAATGGAAAACTGTAAGCACTTTGATGGGGTAGAGTATGTAAAATAGCCAGTAGGTGTTGCTGTAGTCTCGCTGTGTGATTAGAAAGGATGAGGAAGAAACAGAACGACGAGGAGGAAGTGATGAAGATTAGCAGACGTGGAGCGGTCGGTCAAATGGAAGGCAGGATCGGAAAGTGGCCCAAAATGCAAAATATTTGAAGCAGGAGGTTGTGGAGACGTTCACCTGGTGTGAAGTTCATGAAACTGTTTTCAAAGTTAGTAAAAATACACAATAGTCACGACTGAGTTTTAGTTTAAATGTCTAATAATAGCAAGAGCTCCATTAAAATTAAAACATTATCAGCTTTCAATACTTTCTTTTTTTTTAAATTTATTTTAAGCATTCCTTCCAAACATAAAAACCCACTTTAATTAGTTTTTTTTTTTTTTTGCAGTTCATCAGCGATGACTTTAAATTACATTTATTAATGCAAAAACTTTAAGTTTAGTCACGAAACATATTGTCCCACTCTGATTAGATCCATTTCAAAGCATTCCCGGTGCTTTTTAACCACGATTTTCCCGATTTTAGCCCATAATCAAAAAAACCTGAGATCGAGCTGAGAATGATGATGCGGAGCAACCCCGCCCCCCCTTCCCTACTCGGTTGCTAGAGCTTGGAGCAGGGAGTCTGTGACCTCAACCAATAAAACAAATTATTCTAAGATATAACAAACTTAAATGAAAATAGGGAGTAAACAAGACGTTTTCATTAGAGATATCACCAAAAATAAGATGTTTTAAGATCAATTTACTGAAAAATAAATTCAGTTATCTCATCATATTATTGATATTATCTTATTTCAAGTGTAACAAAAGAAACTAGATAAAATACTTTTTAAATATTTGCAGTTTTGACAGGTTAAATTGTAGATTGATAATCGATCTAAGCCTTGGCTTGATGCTAACGTATAATGGAATTTCCCATAGTGCGGCTAATGCTAACGTTCGGTCGATCCTACAATTTTTTTCAAACTGCATTTTTTTTTTCATCCACTCCTGATTCACAATCGTTTGAAAAAAGAAATACTCAATTTATGTAGAATAATTTCCTTTAAATATGTCAACCATCATAAATAAACTACAGGAACACGTTCAAACGTAATTTTCATCGGAGTTGGTGTTTAAATAAGGAAGCCGAAAACGGCTAATTTTGTGATCATTTTCGTGATAACGAGTTCCACTTTCTCTGGATAGTGCTCCACAGAAAAAACAAAGAAATAAGAGAAAAACAGATCCATTCATTATTTATTGATTTAATAGATTCGACATTTTTTTTATTTTTTATTAAAGGGAGGGAGGGGCACATGAGACAGAAGTTAGACGTTTGAGAAGCGTAGATCCATTCATAAATAAAAAATAGACTTAAAAAAAAAAAAACATCTTTTGGGAATTTTGGTGTTAACTACAAAATAGACACTTAAATCAGGAGGGAAATCTTGCGATAATGAGATAGTGGATCTCATTATCACCAGAAAATGATTAAAATAAGGATTGTAAGGCAGGCCAATTTTGGCTTTTGTGCTTCTTTTTCATTTTTTTGCATTGCACATTGTAATGCTCGTTTTATACATTTTTGTTAAAGTTAATAGACTCTCAAGTTTAAACATTTCCAAATTACATTTAGAAAAATATCTTCAAGTATTGGTAAAGAGTTTTAAAGATGACCTGCTTCCATCTTATTCTTCCAGTTATTTGTTTTTGCTCAAAATTTTTTCTTTTTAAAAAAAAAAAAGTGAAAAATAATTTAATATAAAAGTTAGACTGGAGACTCGAGAGTTTTGGTGACATTTTTTTTTAGATAGAACTGAGTATATTAACTATCAGTGATCATTAGGACTAAGTAGTTCTGTCTATTGGTAGAAACTAAGAAGAGCAGCTCAAAAGAAACCTCAGTTCTTCATAAATGAGCACAACAGAATATAATGTAATCTCATCATTTATAAATAAATATTTTACCATTTTTTTTCCTCATATTGGTACAAGAATGACACTAAATTTTGAGATAAATGCTGCAGAGAGCACATAAAACCGCTCTCCATTAAAAAGTTTGCTGCAAACAATGTAAATAACATCATGATCTGTTGTTTCAGACAGCAGGATTAGACGGATTGGATCAGATTTTAACCAAACGTTAATGTTCATAGTGGACTTTAAAACATCAAATCCAAGTAGTTGATTGGAAACATTTATGAATGATCATTTGAACATTTGGTAATCTGCTTCAATAGTACTGTAAAAATCTTATTTTATTATATGTAAAAAAAAACAGTGTAACAGTGAATGAATGGGAAGAGAATGAGTGTCTGTAGACTATCCAGTTTTATTCTATTCTGCCAGAAATCTCTGCTTCCTTATTTATTTATTGATTATAGGATTTTTTTAAATGGAACATTAGGATATTTTAATTAAAAATTGGAAATGCTCATTACCCTCCAAACAATCTGTTAGAATAAAGTAAAGATGTTGCAACTGCAAAATCGAGTTGTTTTTTTTCATTTTCCCAGTTCCTGGAGAGCAGCAGATGAGCAGCTCGCAGGTTACATACATGAGTTTGACACAGGAAACCGCTGCACCACCTCTCCGGCTGTAAAACTGCGCGGCTGAACAGAAATCTGCCAGATGAGGTGACACCCTGAGAAAAAAAAAAAAAAAGAAAGGTTGATAACACCTCATTAAGATTTAACACCACATGCAGTGTTGAATATTTCATTAGCAGCACAAAAATGAATACATTTAAGAGGATTGTAGTGTTATAAAGTGTTAAATGAGCTGTAAGCTAACTATAAATGTGTCGTCGTGTCAGTTTTCTAGGACTAAATGGGAAGACATATGACTGGGTTGAATATTTACATGCGTGCAGGCATGCATACACAAACCTTTAACAGAGAAGCTGCACCTTAAAACATTTTAGTTTTAATGCCGAAAAGTCTGAAAACTGAACTTTCAATGAAATTCTGATGCTTGAAGACTTCCCTTATTCCTAATATTAACTAACATTGTAGTTTTCCAAAGCAATTCTGTCACTCATTTCAGCTCCAACATTGCAACAATAAACATATCCATGATAAATAGTATGTAAAAAAAACGTGTTATTTTTTTTAAAACCTGTACTTTTAATGCTTTATGATTATAAGGAGGTCATAAAGGTTTTATTATTTTAGGAGTGCATTCACACTTTGGATATTTTGCTTTGTCATTTCCCTCAAGTTTAAAAAACATTTTTGAACTAATTAACCCATTTTCTTTTGCTTAAGCTGAAAAAAAAGGTTGCATTTGCAGAAGTGCATCATGGGTAATCATGGTGGAGTTTGTTGTTCAGGAGCTTGTAGGCTATGTCCGAATTCTCATCCTAATCCCGAACTACTAGTTCAAAAGCAGTTCAGACACAATGCTCACTATTTTACCTTTTTGTTTTTTAATGAAAATATGAAATCATCCATTTCACCAAGTAGAAATCTAATCATTTCACATCTATTTATGACTCCACTGTGTTCCGATGATGCAAATGGAAATAGTTTTGTTAAAAAAATTACATTTAAAACTTTTTTTTTTGCAAAAAGTGCTCAAACACAATGTTTTATGGTCCATATTTACTAATGTAGTGAGCATCGATGCACACTATTTACTCTTTTTTTGCAAAGACTTCTGGGAAATTTCTAGGCAACTCGATTTTTGTATTATAGATTCGGACAGTGCTAGAAAATGGCACATTTAGTGAGTGGTGAAGGAATTCGGACATGTAGGTCGTTTATTTCTTTTTCTCTCGTCCTCATCAGAGGCACTTTCAGGCAATAGCGCCCCCTAATGATCAGTTGTTGGAAGTGCAGGAATTTTTTCCAGGTGGTTGGGTTCTTTTTAAGGTGCATTCACACCAAACGCGTGACATATTTTCATGCTGAGTGGCGAATTCGCTGCCTGAGTTTGACGCCGCGGCCGCATGTGGGAGGAGCTACCAGCTAATGTTTTAGTATGATCGCTACAAGGAAGGAACGGTGTCAGCGGACACATATGATGTTAAGAAATCTGTTCAGTAATCCTCTCTCCATGTTTGAGTTTATTTGATTATTATTAAAAGATTTTCCCGGTACAGGGGTGTGTCTGTATGACAGCTGCTTCCACTGTTTCTGTGTCTCTGTGGATGAGCTTGAGGCTCTATGTAGGGGTGTGTCTGTATGACAGCTGCTTCCACTGTTTCTGTGTCTCTGTGGCTGAGCTTGAGGCTCTATATAGGGGTGTGTCTGTATGACAGCTGCTTCCACTGTTTCTGTGTCTCTGTGGCTGAGCTTGAGGCTCTATGTAGGGGTGTGTCTGTATGACAGCTGCTTCCACTGTTTCTGTGTCTCTGTGGATGAGCTTGAGGCTCTATGTAGGGGTGTGTCTGTATGACGGCTGCTTCCACTGTTTCTGTGTCTCTGTGGATGAGCTTGAGGCTCTATGTAGGGGTGTGTCTGTATGACGGCTGCTTCCACTGTTTCTGTGTCTCTGTGGATGAGCTTGAGGCTCTATGTTGGGGTGTGTCTGTATGACGGCTGCTTCCACTGTTTCTGTGTCTCTGTGGCTGAGCTTGAGGCTCTATGTAGGGGTGTGTCTGTATGACAGCTGCTTCCACTGTTTCTGTGTCTCTGTGGATGAGCTTGAGGCTCTATGTAGGGGTGTGTCTGTATGACGGCTGCATCCGCTGTTTCTGTGTCTCTGTGGATGAGCTTGAGGCTCTATGTAGGGGTGTGTCTGTATGACGGCTGCTTCCACTGTTTCTGTGTCTCTGTGGATGAGCTTGAGGCTCTATGTAGGGGTGTGTCTGTATGACGGCTGCTTCCACTGTTTCTGTGTCTCTGTGGATGAGCTTGAGGCTCTATGTAGGGGTGTGTCTGTATGACAGCTGCTTCCACTGTTTCTGTGTCTCTGTGGCTGAGCTTGAGGCTCCATGTTTTAGGAGACCTTTTTCCTTTCTTTTAATGTCTCAATGAGGTCAGAACCAGCGTGCAGGACTTCAGATCGCCTCATGTCGCGTCGGTTCGATTGACTTCACATTAAAACGGGTCGTCTCCACCACCTGAACCGCGTTCGATGTGAATGCACCTTTAGGCTTCTGCCATGAAAGTAACCCAACCAGACGGAAAGGAGGCCTTTATCCGCCTATAATTAGATCATCTTGACGTAAAATCTCCCTCCAACTTTCCACACACAGATGTTTGAAGTCCCTGTTTGCTGAAGTTAGTTTCTCAGATCTCAGCGGATGAATGTATGTTTCACATCTGCAGGTGCATCTTCACATGCAGAGAAACAGAAGCTGTCTTCCTGGCAAACTGATGGATTTCAAAGACTTGTCAAATCCCAACTGAATGCCAGATTACATTTTAATTAATTGTGAGAAGGCTTCTTTTTTAAAGGCATCATTCTGGCAGAATCTCAAGAGTATCTTATATGACTTGTGATGGTTTCTCAGCGAGCATCTGTCGCGTTAACGCCACTTACAGGAACACGAATGTTTCTGCATCCACTCAAAACAAACAATTCTGAATCTGTGAGTGGTCTCTACATCAGTTTTCAGGATTAGACAGAGAAAACACAGAACTTTTGACGCATTTTCCTGCTTAGGTCAACCCTTGTATCCCATTTTCTAGTGGCGGGGGTGTGGACTTGCAACAATCTCCCTCCTGATTGGTGAGAGCGGTTGCTGGTGGTTACTGATGTCGTCTGGATCCAACATGGAGGCGTTTGTATCTGAAATATGGCAATTAAAATGGCTTCGTTTGGTTAAACCATTTCCTGTTAGATACAGTTTTTGTTCTGTGATTGATGTTGATAGAATCAGAATTCTTCATTTTAACAAATAAAATAAAAAAAAAAATCTGTTTGGTAGAAACTGACGGATCTTGAAGTCTCACTTTACCCAGATGTAGCCACGTTTAATCAAAACTGGCGTCTCAGATGACCAACTTGTCTCGGCTTGAATAGCAGCGGACCGGCCTCGCATCCGTTTCCGTGGTAACGGAGGTTTACAGGGAGCTGGAAGGGCTCCATGGCGAGCATTTGCTCACAGCAGGATGTCACCGTTAGAAATCTGTGTACAAATTTGTGGATAACAGCTCTGTGAGTTGGGGCTTCTTCTTTTTTATTTATTTAAATAAAAAGTACACAAAAAGTACACAAAAAGTTGGATTTTAGAACCAATACGAAGCAGTGTTGATAAATGGGTTTTATTGAACATCTTTTCAAAAATAACCCAGTGAAGTGTGTGTGTGTGTGTGAGAGCGTGTTTGTTGCACAAAGACACATGGTTGAGACCCCCACTGTTCCTCCATTCCACCTCCCACTCACAGTCTGTCAGTCCTTCCTGCTGAAGAAAGCCATCATACGTTCACACACACTCGTCTGAAGCAAACGCGACAAAAGGTAAAGTCTCGGCGGCCGCGTCGGGGTTCGCGGAGGTCCTCGTGGGTGCTCGTGATGTAACTCGCTGCAACTTCCTGTCAAACAGAACAGAGTGGTCGAAACAGCCTCCAAACTGAATGTCTTACTGTCTGTTCTCCTTCTCCGCTCCTTCTCTCTCTTCTGAAAAGAAATCTTGTCAAATCTCGCCACCGAGGCGTGTGACAGAGACCTGCTTCATCTTTACCAGTAAACAACCCCCCCAGTAGCCTCTCTGTGGTCCTGTCTCTCTTTTTATCCTTAATGCTTTTTTTCCTTTAATTTATTGTGAGTTCAAAGGTTGTTCCGCCTCCATTTTCGACGATAACGTTTCTTTTCCTGTCTTCCTTTTATTTTTGTAAAACTGACCCTCATTTGTTAACTTTGGTCACTGCTAATGTAACAAAACTCACTGTGATGATTCCAGTATTAATAAAAGTTGTACTTAAACTGTGCCGCCGTGTGTGTAAAGCCTCCCGTTATTGAACGTCTTCCCAAGTTGATCACATGACTGACGGCGGGTTTGTGGAACAGGAAGAACCTACTGGCTCCAAGAAACCAAAACCCCATTGATTAATTATTACACCGTTTAAGATAACTCTCTTTTTTTCTAAATTATATTTTTTTCTGTTAGTCAAGTTGACCAATCAGATGCCTCCATTAAAAAAAAAAAGGTGGAACCTGCTGGCCCCTTTGTCCAATGTTCAAAACTTTTAATTACGTGGACTTTCAACTTCCCGATTGGTGAGTGGTTGCCATAGAAACGCTTATTCGACACTGCATACGAACGTCGTCTGGCTCCAACATGGCGGCGTATGAGTCGTGGAAAAAATGGAGCCAGTATTTAGTCCGTTCTATGAGTGACGTTACACTCGGTCCTGTTCTCTTATACAGTCAAAGGTTAAATCCTAAATTTACCTCAAATAACAAGTTTAAAGTAGTAGTAAATGAAAAAGCGCATTCAAGAAACAAAACTTCTACATTTGCCTCTCAATATCAGTCAGAAACAAATCTGACTTTTTATGAATAATGTCAGAACTGATGTCATTTCCTGTGTTTTCTTCTGTTATCTGTTTCCAATAAATAAAAGTGGATCATAAAAACAATTAAAATTTAGGATTGTTTTATTTGCTCGCATTTACATGTGAGCAGCACAAAAACTGATGGAAAATTGTGTAATACTTGAGGCCAAGGTATAAATTGCAGCATTCCCCACATTTTAGCTTAATGTTGTTGATCACACAAATTTATATGGTGTCCCAAAAAAATGTCTCCAGAACCTCTTGTGGATCTTTTATCCCTTTATTATGGCTCCATAGTTCTAAAGAAAAATGCAAATTATTTAAATAAATAATCGATTAGTTATTTCCGTTCTGACTTTTCTGTTTAGAATATTAACAAATCAAACCACATAGCGAAATGATATCAAATTCTATTGAAATGTTCTTTACATTTGTGTTTTAATTGTCATGTTAGTTAAACAAAAGTCTCTGCAATTCTTATTCTTTGGTAAATTACTCCAAGTTTTAAACAAATGCAGTTTAAAACTATTAAAAACGATTTAGAATTATTCCTTTTTGTTCCTCACATCTTAAAAAATCAAAATAAAAAGCTCAGTTTATTTTTAATGTTTTCTTCCTAAAATGGGATTCTACTTCATTGTTGTTTATATTTGATGGTAAAAGGAGAAAAATGATGGTGGAGGAGCAAAATCTTAATGTTAAAAAGCTTCATGTTTGACTCTTGCATTTTATTTTGAAATTACTCTGTGGCAGAGTCTTAATTGATGTATTTTATTTGTAAGGATCTTGTGTTTGCTTCTGTCAAAAGTAAAAGAACAAAAAACAGATATATAAACATATATTCCAAATTCAATATTGTGCTATTTCAAATCTACATTTTTAAAACTATTTTTAATGATGACAAAAAAGTAAATATTTTGTATTTTTCTAAACAATAATGTGGGTATTTCCGGCTCTCGCTGGATTCTGATCTGTTAGAAACTGGACCAAATGGCTCTTTTAATGTCAGCGGTTACAGAACCCTGAACTATACCAAGCAAAATGAACTTTTTTGAGCTTTTAAACGTATTATAATGTTCATTCCTCTCTATAAACGACCCCAAAGAGGTATTTTAAAGCATCCATGCATTTCTGAGTCACATTCATGTGTTTTTGGAGTCAGACAGTCATTTTTTCTGATCATTCTAACACAACTAACAGCATTTTTCTAACTGTGTTTTACACTTAAAGACATCCACCACTTGGTTCAATTGTCACTAAAATAGGAGCAAAAACCAAACTTCAAGCATCTGATCTGATGTATCTCTCAAGTTTTAGAACACTTTGTGGTGCGCAAGTCAAAAACTTCACCAACCCCTGGTATGAGATCTTTAAAATTAAAGTTAAACTTTAGCCGAATTCTTTCTCTGCAGTTGATCCATCCTCATGTGAGTGGTGAGCTGCAGACACTGCCGCTATTGTTGTATTAACCCCAACCCTAAACACAATTCAAACCCCCTCTCCTCTCCGTGAAGCCAAAAAAAAAGGTTGATACTGGCAGCACGTAATTTAGAAGATTATATACAAATAATCATTTTCTGAAATGTATTATTTATTAAAAGTAAGTTACAAACATTTCTGATAGAGTAAAACCCTGGAAACAAACAAAACAAAAAAATGAAATGGAACTATAACACAAAAAGGAACAGTTTAGTAAATAAGGGAAACAAAAACGTCCTGAAAAGCAAAAGGAAAAAAAACAATTATTGTGTTAGTTAAAGAAAAAAGAGACAAAACAAAAGGAATTCTAACTTTGGCCAAACATAAAATAAGTCGTGGAGACTGCTGACCAGCCATGTCAATCGTCTGCTCCCCCTAACCAAAATATACGTAAACAAAACAAATAAACAAAGCCAGAAAACTACCAAGGTCCAACCCCAAACTAAAATAACAAAATCAAGCAGCGTAAGACTGCTGAGGACTAAGAGGGTAAAAGAGACCAAAACCAAACAGCACCATACCAACTGAAACCCAACCAGCTAAGGCTGCCGCCGACTTAAATACCTGATATTAGCTAATTAAGATCCTTTAATTAGACAGAAAAGACAGAAAAGTTGGATTGTTAAACATCGGCGTACATATCTAAAGTTAAAATAATATGCTTTCCATCAAAAGAGGCAAAAAAATCTACAAATATACAGATTTACTTTGAAATGATTAAATTAAAAAAATTAAATGAATTGGCATTATTTGAATATATCTTTTTATCAAAAACAACATCTGTTTAAATGTAGATTTGAGCAGACATATAACATCTTTCTGGGTTTGTGTGGCAATAGATCTGCTGTAAAACACTAGAACGAAATGAAGTCATACAAAAATGAGGATAAAAATAAGGATGTGTCCTAACACAAACATCCTTCACTTCAACATCTCAATTGAACTTCATATTCCAGAGCAGATGGGTTCAGCGAGGTTACCAAACATCTGCTTTGCTCTGTAGCTCCGAGGCTTTCAGTAACAATCTCATACATCATTATATGCCACGCTGAGCCTTTAAAACGCTCCCTCTCCTGCAGCAGCCGCACAAATGGTGAGCACATTTTAGGAAAAAAAGACGACGATGGCATGCAAAGCAAAGCGTCTGTCGTGTTTATCTTTCAGAATACTTTCTGCATCACCTGAAAGGTCACTGGTTATGTGAAGCTGGAAATGTTTCATTTTCACTTTTTTAAGGGCAAAGATGGAAGGAATGAGTTTGTAACAACTTTCTTTTGACTCTAATGTTATTTTCGCGTGGAGCGTTTGGCTTCATAAACTACAAATCAAACAGAGGAAGTCATCAATAAATTCTATTTGAGTTCTAAAATGTTCGTTTTTCCAAGTAAGAGTAACGAGAAGGTTCTGTGGTGGACTGATAGGGGGCGCTAAAGACTTTTCCACCTTAAAATGAGATGAATGAGATCTTCGTGTTTGATGGAAAGTCAAACCAAACACACCGGTGAAGGATTGGGTTGTTTTTCCAAAATATTCTGTTCTACAAAATCCTCTTTTCAAGAACGTCATGGATCGGATCGCGTCAGGCTTTTCATTCAGATTCAGAAAACTATCAAGCTGCTGCAGGCCACGATCTGCTCCAGAAAAAGCTCCTCTTGATGAAACATCAGTGAGAGAAAAAGGACAGACTTCTTCTACTTAACACGAACTCCCACACTGCCAATGACAGAAAGAGCTTTAATTAAAAATAACTGGGCCATAATTAATCCAAGGGAGGCGTGCTTTGTGCAAACACACAGCATCTTGAGACTGTGTGTGAGCAGGAGAGAGTCTCAGCTCCTCAATAGAATTCTGAAAATGTTGGCACGTTTGGCTTTTATTTACTATAAAAACAATGACCAGTGCAGCATCAGGAGCTACAGAAACTATCCAGAGCTTCGTTCAAAAAGCCGTAATCGCTGCAGCTTTTTGTTCTTAGAAAAATATCTGAATATGCCAGAATTATACCACAAAGTAGATGTGTTTGAATAAATAAAAGATACATTTTGTAATGAGTCTGAAATGGGGTGCATGGGGGTGAGGTGCTGGATCTGAGTCTTCTGTATAGTAAGAGTCCAGACAGGAGTCCAAACACGATGAGCGAGGCAGGATGGAGAATAAACAGGAAGGAGATCAAACATGGGAGGAATGCTCAGACTGTATGCAGCACAAAACAAGACTTCGCACCGAGCTCTCTCACCTTTGAGTGTGGAGTCACTCAGTTTCAGTTTATTTTGAACACTATTTAAAACAGTCAAACAGGAAACTAAAGAGTAACCAAAAAGAACAAGTACACACATGATATAGTGTTCAAAAAGGGGTGGGAGGAAGTAAAAAAAAAACTTATGTAAGGACGCGATTTTGGGAGCAACCAACCTTACATGTTATTTTCCAGGGATGTGGGTAAAAACAGCACGGGGAGGCTTTCTTTCTTTTTCTAGGAAGACATTTTTTTATTCAACCTTTTCTTTTTCCCGCACAAAGCTTCCGGGCGAACCACTTCCTTCTCTTCTTCTTCTACATATTCCTCTGCCAAACAGTAACCATGGCAACCTTATATAAATAAAATGTACTTTACAAATAAAAATAAAATCTCATCTTGCACTTATTTAATCCCACTCTCTTAGCTAATTTAGATAATGCTACTCAAGCCAATTAACTCAACAAAGGAAAAAGTCACAAAAAAAAGAAACACAGCACACACACATGAAAAAGAATCCATATACATGTAAACACCCGTACACTTTATACAAATGTATTTACACGTATATGCTTGTACAGTTACACATATGCACTAATCACCTAACATCCACAATAGCCCCTCATTTCTTTATGATGATATAGTCATTAAATATTTTTGACCTGTGTTGAATTTTGAATAGCCTTATTGATGAACTATTTTTGATTTTATCAGATAAACTGTTCCGCATTCTTGCACCACAAAAAGAAATGCAGAATTGCAAAATCAAGTTGAGTTGTAGATTGATCTACAAAAGAACATAAACTGTCAGCTATTGATTAAAAAAAACCAAAAACAGACGAAGCTAAGTCTTGTCCTATTTATATATATATATATATATATATATATATATTTTTTTAATGGTAAGGAATTCTCAATAAATGTGTAACTGAATTTTTCAATTCATTTTACAAAGATGCTTTCACTAAAATTCATAATAAAGTCAAAGTGTCAGTTGTGGTGCAGATTTGGCGCTGAGGTTTGGTTCCCGCCCTGACAGACCATATATCATAAGCTGTGTTTCTATTGACTGTGAAATTAAACAAATTGGATTTGCAGTGTTAAATCCACCTAAAAAAAAAAAAAAAAACAGAATTTATCAAAAAAAATAAATGTGAGTTTTTTCATAATTGTCATGTTTTTATTAGGCTAATTTATGACGACAAATCCAATTTGCGAAATGTCCTAGTCAATGAAAACACAGGTACTGAACCCAACATTGCAAGGTCCACTTCTGATTTCAGAATAAAACAGGATCCAGATTTTGATTGAATCTTCAAATAATTCCTCAAAATGCTGTTTAACTTATTTTTCTTTAGTCTGCATTTTCAGTATGCTTTTATCTTTCAGTGTCTGGATTAATTTGTTTGTTTTGTTTTTTTTTTTTTTTGTTTTTTTTTAACTTGTCCTGTCCAACAGCTGAGCAAGCAGATACGGGCTGAGAGCCTCTTGCGTTGGACAGATTTCAATGTCCCAACAGGGGTTTATTAAGTATAAACCCCTGTTGTATTTCATGCTAAACTTTATTTATCTTAATTATGTTGTATCTTTTTCTTTTTTTGTTGGACCGGACGGAAACAAAGGGCCGGGGGGATAAAAGAGTGGGGTTAAGAGAACAAAGAAGTTAACAGAGTAGCAACATCCTATAACAACCAGGTCTAAATAACAATCTGGAATGGGCGGGGCCTGTCTACACACACACTCAGTTAAACACATACCTTTTGGCTAGAATAATCTCTACCTTTAAAGTTGTCAAAAATGTACACAATACCACTGCAGCTCACACACAATCATAGAAGCTGACACAAATAAAGCCTTTCATTCCATCACACATTCTGTTAGTGCGAGGTGAGCTGACACCTGTGCTCAGGTGAGTGTTTATGTTTTGCTGATGTGAATGTTGATGGAATGTATAGAAGGAGAGAGAGCCCGGCCATCCCCACGCCAAGGCCCCCCACCGGGGCGGCAGCAGCAGCACGGGCCCCCCAACACCCGCCAAGGAGCCATGGAGAGAACCAGTCAGCCGCAGAATCCCGCCAGACACCCAGACCAGGGCACGCGGGACCGCCGCAGAGGCCCCCACGCCCGAGAGCCGGAAGGCACGGGAGCACAGAGAGCGCGGACCCCCGCCCAGCCAGAGCAGCAATCCCCCCACCACGCCCAGAGGCCAACACAAGCCCCACACCCGGAGAGCCCCCCAACCCCAGAGGAGCAGCCCACCACCACCCAGCAGCGCCGAGCATCCCCCCGCCCCACCCCAGGCACGAGCCAGAGCCCCTCCAGGATGACCCGCTTCTATGCTCCAGACGTCTGGATTAATTTGAACATTTGACATTAAGGTGAAGATAAGCATTTCATGGAATTGTTTCTCCAATTTTTGAGAATTAAGAAAAACGTATACAACATTCGTGTTTTTAAGCTACTTTAACCTTGTTTTATTGCAATAAATATTTTGTAATTGCTCGTGCATTAGTGCATAGATATGTGTTTTTATGTGTAAAATTGGAATTCACACAGAAGACATTAATGCAGACAGAAACTCTCAGGTGTTTTTCCATAACAAAACTGTAAAAAGACGGAAAAGCTTGCGCTGTCAGTGCAGATGACTGCTGGGAGAAAACCCAGGAGGTGCAGCCGAGACGAGCATTTGTTTTGTTTCCACCAGCTGTGTCCTCCTGAGATTCCCGCTGCGCCTCTAAGTATATTTCCTCTCTTATGGCTTCCCTACACCAGATATTGTCACATATAGCTGCTGGTCTCTTTCCTCTCTATGTTTTCTTGTAATTCCTCCCTTTGTTGCTGCTTTAATGTTGTTTTTAAGGTTTAACTTTACAGAAGTTCAACTGAAACAATAACGTGTCAAAAGATCTTGAAGGATCTAAGCAGATCAGAACCACTAAAGGTCTTTTGGTAGGATTGACTGGGTCATTCTCTATTAGAAAAGAATCTATGATTCTTTGAAGAATTTGACTAAAGAAATGCATCAACTGCAGCCTAGCAACACAAAGTCGTGAATGCCATTCCTTGAACTGCTTGGTGTTGCAGAGACACTCAGTTTGTTATATCTTTTATATTTTGTTATTTCTGTATTTTACAAACACTAATACATTTAGTACAGGTGTGTGACCCAGGAGTCTGCCTGCAGGGCAGAACTATCTTCCAGGAGCGCCGCTTCCAGCAGACTTCAGGCTTTAAAACGGAAAAAAGGTTTATTGTGGCTTCCTTCAACAAACGTTTCAATCCTCCTGTAAAAGATAAAAAATAAGATTTGTGGAGAAAAATAGAAGTTTGGGAATCCTGAACTCGATTTTTGGCAGATCTATTCTAGTTTCCTCAAAAAGGCATCAGGACTGGACATCAATAAAAGTTAGAGAAACGCTTACTGTACATCACCTAGATCATGATTGGAACATCTTTGTTGTGCATATGAAGACAAATATTATAAAAAATATGATTATTAATTCTTTTAGGTTACCACAATTTGATGGACCAATGTTGATTGATATGTCAATAAATCTAGTATTTAATATGTAAATAAAGGAGAGTTAAATGCAAGAAATATTTTTAAAATTCAAATAAAAAACCTGATTTAAATGAGACTCCAAATAGTGAAGTTAGGGTTCATCCTGGATGGTTTGACAGTGTGAAACGAGGCCACACAACCATATCGAGGTACAGTTTACATTCAATAGTTGTGTCAGATTTTTTTCTTTTTTTTTTTTAGATTTTATTTATTTGCACTTAAACAACATATTTTTAAAAAATAATAATAATAACAGGTATAAAAATACATAAAAAGTAAGAAGAGGCAAAAAATCCTATATGAGCTTCTACCTGTAGTAAAACATTAAATTAAGATAAAATAAGATTGTATTCATTCACAATTATACACTTGTTGGATCATTGGTGGTCAGACAAACCTCACCAATGTACAGGAAAAGTTTGCAATCTCCACACAGAGAAGTCCAGGCGGGATTTGGCTTGGAGTGCTGACCGTTGCACCATCGCGCCGCCACTTCCTGACTCAACCCTCTACATTTTCCCAGTCTTAGGACCTGGCTGCAGACACCAACAACCAGAACCATAACAGTTTAGCTCT